>JAOVYX010015364.1:0-28149 GCA_035668315.1 Drosera spatulata
AACCAAACAGAGACCACAAGAGTTCTCGAACTACTGCACATGGATCTGTTTGGACCAGTAGATGTAGAGAGCTTGAGAAGGAAGAAATACATACTAGTAATTATAGATGATTACACGAGATATACTTGGGTAATCTTCCTGCACAAGAAAAGTGAAACTTGTAGTTTGCTGACTAGGTTCCTTAAACAAGTACAAAATGAAAAGGGTTTAGATGTGGTAATAATTAGGAGTGATCATGGCACAAAATTTGATCAATCAGGGGTCGACAAATACTATGATGATCATGGCATCAAGCACAACTTTTCTGCACCTAGAACACCACAACAAAATGATGTTGCAGAAAGGAAAAACAAAACCCTCATTGAGGCAGTCCGAATAATGCTCTCTGATGCAGACCTTTCAAAGAGCTTTTGAGCTGAAGCAGTAAACACTGCTTGTTATGTGCAGAATAGATGTCTCATAAACAAACAGCATAACAAGACACCATATGAAATATGGAAAGGAAAGACACCAACTGTCAAGTACTTTCATGCATTTGGGTGTAAATGTTATGTTCATAATAATGATAAACAACACTTAGTGAAATTTGTCCCTAAAACAAATGATGGAATATTTCTAGGGTATTCCACATGCAACAAAGCTTTCAGAGTATTCAACAAGGAAACACAAACTACAGAAGAGTCAGTTCATGTTTCTTTTGATGAATCTGAGCCATCTATACGCACTGTTGATATTCTTGATGAGGAATGTACATGCATAGATGATGAACAGGATACAGACGAGGAAAATGACCCTGTAGAAAAGGCAGAGTCGTCTGCAATCCCTGAAGGTAAAGAAGATGCAGAAAACCCACAACAAGATGCAGCAGAGCAAAAACTGGAAGAAACTATCCTTGACCAGCATAAGGACAAGACAGATGGATCAAGGCACACACCGAGAAAGACATAATTGGAGACAAGGATGCCCAGTGCAAATGAGGCGAGCAACCACAAAGGAGTGTTTGTCTGCTTGCTTCATATCAGAAATGGAGCCTAAGACAATCAATCAAGCTCTCAGTGATCCTAACTGGATAGATGCCATGCAAGAAGAACTGAATAAGTTCAAAAGAAATCAAGTATGGTATCCTTTGCCAAGACCAAAGAACTATCCAGTTGTTGGCTGCAAGTGGGTCTTCAGGAACAAATCTGATGAAAATGGTGTCATCATCAGAAACAAGGCCAGACTGGTGGCCTAAGGATACTCTCATAAAGAAGGGATCGATTTTGATGAGACCTATGCCTCAGTTGTAAGATTGAAAGCCATACAAATGTTCCTGACATATGCTACATACGAAGACTTCAAAGTCTTCCAGATGAAAAGTGTTTTTCTCAATGGAAACCTATAGGAGGAAGTTTATGTCGAGCAGCCTCCTGGGTTTGAAGATTTTGAACATCGAAACCATGTCTACAGGTTAGACAAAGCCCTTTATGTCTTGAAATAAGCTCCAAGACCGTGGTATGAAACTCTCTCTACCTTTCTCTCTGATAATGGCTTTCAAAGAGGGAAGACAGATACCACACTGTTTCTCAAGAAACACAAGGAGCATACCTTATTAGTGCAAATATACATAGATGACATCATCTTTGGTTGCACTAACAGTAAATTATGCGAAAGATTTGGTGCACTAATGAAATCTAAATTTCAAATGAGTCTCGTGGGTGAATTACAATACTTTCTAGGTCTACAAGTGAAACAGCTAAATAAAGGAATATTCATAAATCAATCAAAATACTTAACCAATGTAATTAAAAAGTATGGCCTAGAAAACTCAACTCCAGCAAAAACCCCCATGAGCTCTATTGCTAAAATTGATAAAGATAAAAAAGAAAAAAGTATAGATCAAACATTGTATAGAGGAATAATAGGATCTTTATTTTACCTTACTGAAAGTGGATGAGATATTCAGTACTCTGTCTGTGTTTGTGCCAGGTATTAATCTGATCCTAAGGAGTCCCACTATACTGCAGTCAAGAGAATCCTGAGATATCTCAAAGGAAGTCTTAACCTAGGTAGATGGTATCCAAAGGATTCAGATTTTGTACTAACTGGTTATTCAGATGCAGACTTTACAGGTTGCAGTACATGCCAATTTTTGGGTGCAAGGTTGATTTCTTGGTTCAGCAAGAAGCAGACCACTGTCTCTACCTTTATGGTAGAAGCAGAATACATAGCTACAGGAAGCTGTACTGCACAGGTACTTTGGATGAGGTCTCAGCTTGCAGACTATGGACTAACGTTTTCAAAAACAAACATATTTTGTGATAACACGACTGCAATGGCTATTTCTGAAAATCTTGTTTTTCATTCAAGGACCAAGCATATTGATGTCAGACATCATTTTATTAGAGATCATGTGCAAAAGGGTCATATAAAATTGGAATATATTCCAACATAAAAACAAATTACAGACATTTCTACTAAACGCTTAAATGAAAACAAATTTATCATGTTTAGAGGAGAGTTGGGCATGATAGATTTGAATGAGTAAATTGGCCATGTATACTGCTCTATTGCTCTACTACAGGTGTAGAAGCAGACAAGCAGGATTATTTCAAATGGGTTTAATTTTTTCAAAGGATGGAGAAGAGTAACATTGCTCTACCGCTCTACTGCATGTGTAGATGCAGACGAGCAAGTTACTTGTAACAAACTCGATGATTTTCAAGTAATGCTGACAAGTGACCTTCCTCTACTGCTCTATTGCACAAGTCATGCAGACTAGAGACAAGTATCACTCTACTGCTGCTAATTTTGAAAAGAAACAGTTTTTATAATTATCTCCTTGATTTTCGCAACGGGTAGATTAATTTTAGGAAACTGTGTAATGGTTACTTTTTGTTTTCAACGGTAAAAATCAACAGTAATTATAAAAGGATAAAGAACTGCAACAGAATTTATTTTACGATTCTCTCTCTCTCTCTCTCTCTCTCTCTAAGCAATCAAGCAAATCCTAACTCTTAATTCTCTCTGATTGCTCTCAAACTCTCACTGATTTTCACTCTGAATCTTGCGAACTTACTTTTTTGAATGCTAAATGGCCAACAAACCAAATCCATCAACACCCTCAAAATCTCAAAGGGCACAGATGAGCCCTACAAGGAAAGAATTGCAAACGTGGGTCGTTGTCGACTTCGAGACTCTAATTCATGAGTCAAATGAAGTCCAGGAGGTTGCGGACAGCATACAAGAAGCCGATCTCCAGTACTTGTGTGAAACTCCTAGCCGAATCTATGACAATAAAGTAATGGAGTTCATCGAGAAAGCTAGGGTCACGAAGAACTTCCAACGAATCAACTACATCCACAAGAAAACAGCGGTCCAAATCACTTCAGACAATATGGCATGCATCTTCAGATTGCAGAATGAAGGTACAAGAGTGATTCCTCCAAGCGTTGTCATAGGCGAACGCCTTGCGATGCTTGGAGCTGAGCATCAGAAACAAGGCATCAGGATGATGAAGAAATTCCTATCAAAGTAACACAAGTTTCTTGTAGATGTTCTCAAGAAGGCCATCATGTCTAGGAAGTTTTCAAAAGACCAAATCGCTCAGGATCAGTAAGAAATCATGTGTGCCATTCTGGTGAGACACAAGGTCAATTGGGCCAGTTTGATGATGTATCGATTGGCTAGTGCAGTAGAGGTCAGGCAGCCTCTTACGGCAGGGTTCTCAATATCATTCTGAAAACAAGCTGAAGCTGTTTGACGCTCAGGGAAGGCCATGGACCATCACTAAACAAATGGACATAAAGAAGATCGAAAGATTGCCAACAAGTTTGACAAAGGTAAGGAAAGCCACTGCAGCACAACCACAACCATCACCAAAGCCTACAGCGAAGCCCGCAGTGCAGCAGATGGCTCAAGAGCCCAAGAAAAGGGCAGCTCCTAAGGCTGTCAAGCCTTCAAAGAGAAAGTTGATCCTCCAATCTTCTGAGGAATCAGAACAGCCAACTCCAAGAAGAGACGTCATTGGAGAAGAAGAGAATTCTGCAGAAGTGCAGACCGAAGAAGCAAGTGCAGATGTGCAGACCAACACTGCACTTACAGTAGTGCAGACGGGTGATGCACTTGCAGACGTGCAGACTGAAGAAGCAAGTGCAGACCAGCAAATCATAGAACCAATTGCTGCTAGTGAGGAAGGCTCATCCTCAAGGACACTTTTCCCAAAGACCCCCGAAGTGGCAGCTCTGCACGACTCCAATGTGGCTTTGGAGTTCATAAAGGGAGGAGCAGACGAAGACCTACAATAGTTCATACTGGGTTCAATGATGAGCTTGGATGAAACTCAAGAAGGTCCTCGAGCTGAGTTTAGAAAGAAGATGTTTGAAAGGGGATACACACGAAAGGAGATTGAGGATATTGAAGCAAAACTTCGAGACCTTGATGCCTCAATCCCACAAGAAGTCCCCACCGGAACAGCTGGTATCACAATCACTCAGGCTACTGCAGACGAGCTGGCCACATGAACAAAAACCATCACCGCAGATCAACCATCAACAACAACAGCTTTGGCTCTTGTTCCATATGCTGCTGATGATGATGAGCTAGAGATTGTCCAAGTGAGGACAACAGAAGAAGTCTGGGCAGCTGAGGAACAAGCAGAAGACCCAGAGGAGAGAAAAAAGTTTGAAGAGGCGCTTCAATATGTTGAAGAACTAAGAAAGAAGGCCCAAGAGCACAGAGCACAGACTGATGCTCTCCTGGAAAAGTCTCAGAAGGAGACAATGCTGTAGGAGTTTGTCAAGCAACACAAACTTATGAGGAAAAGGCCAATAGTGAGCAGCATGCCTGATTCAACTCTCACTGCAGAAGAGGAAGAACTTGCAGAAGAGTTGAGGAAGATGGATGAAGCATTTGTAGCAGATGCAAAACAGATCCACAAGGAGGTTGCACTGCAAAGGGCCAGTCTGCAGACCACGTAGCAATAGACTACTATGCAGACTAGGCTGCAGAAGAGAGCAGCTCTTATGATGCCTTCAGCTGCTCCTCCCAATAGAAGGAAGACCACAAGGAGCAGTCGACCAAAACTCATTCCATCAGGTCCTAAACAATTGTTCACCGTTCATGCTGATGGATCCAAAATACTATTGGGAGACATCATAGGCATGACAGAAGGAAAACTTGAACAAATGTCCTACTCCAACAATAGGCTGCTCAAACGAAGAAGAGGCTAGCAGAGCCCTACATACTCTTTAGTGGAGTATTGGAGTGGAAGGACTCACACTAAAGACAGGGAGAAACAGACAAGCTCAGCTGTACCAAGTTGAGTTCGTTCACACACAAGAAGTACGGTTGGAGCTGAAACGGATCATTGATAAGCATGTTCGAGCTGCAACACTGAAAATTCAGAAATACTTGTCCAGACCACAGGCTAGCAGATCACCATCTCCAAGAGGTGGTGATGATAGTGGTGATGAAGATCAAGACGGGGATAGCCATCTTGATGAGCTGATTGATGAAGTGGCCAGGGAAAGAGTCCCTCAGCCATTGTAGCAAAGCACAGAGGTGCCGACTGGTGCGATAGACCCAATAACCGAAGCAACCGCAGCAGGAGAGACAACAGGAGCAGTAGAACAGACTACTAAGGTCCAGGAGCAGACTACCTCAGTGTCTGCAACAGAGGTGATGGATCTCACTGCCAAAATGCTTGCAGACGAGGTAGAGTTACAAACTGCTCAGTCTCTTGCAAATGAAGAGCAGACTACTCCAATCATAACAGAAGCTACAGTAGAGCAGAATGAAAATGTTATTGCAGATGAGCTATAACCTACAAACGAGCCACAGCCTCAACAATCACTCACTCAACTGATGCAGGACATGGAAAATCTTCAAGTGCAGATAGCAGAGGAACCACAAGGAATTCCTACAGAAGAAATGAAGTTTTCAGAAGGAGATGAGAAGCCTGCAGAAGAGAGTTCATCACAAGGGATGACTCTCTCAACTCTGAGGAGACACCTGTTGGAGGACACACCATCAACTCAGCACATGCAAAGGGGACATCTCTCCAATCCACATGTAATTGACTCCACAATCATCCTTTGGATTACAGTAGACAACTGAAGACCCCTCTTCAGTTGGATTCTCCTAAGACTTACTGTATGGAGCATCCTCCAACATTCCCCTGACTCCACAGACTGCCATAAGGAGTCTCGAACTGGGGATGGAAACAGTAAAGCTCCCACAACAAATGGATACACCAACATCAATCAGAACCAGATCTGCATCTACGAGGAAGCAGACAGGCAGAACTCCAAAAGCCTCACCCTCCAGTGTTGATGACAAGCTGAAACAGATAGACCGGAGCATCTATGATATCAAGGAATGGACCAAAGATGCTCTTCATGATTTCATTACAACCTTAAAGCCTCTTGAAGACGAGATCGCAGATGAAAAGGACCAAAGGGAGCACTACTTCGACGCCTTCTATGATCTGCTTCAAACAATTACAAGGCAAGCCCAAAAAAACACAGGAATAAGTTAGCAACACTATCTGCAAACTACTGCAAACTACAATAGGCTGCACAATGTCCAAGCCATCAATTTCAAGAAGTTGCAGACCATAATTCAGGAAACACATAACCAACTGCAGACCCACATCCTAAACAACGACAAGAGGCTCACTCTCCTGGAGTTAAGGGTGGATTCAGTCCTCAGGCGAGCCATAACTGCACAAAACAACATGGCAGCTGAGCTTTTGGCACTAAAGGAAGTTGTCACCGATCTAACCCAGAGCATCAATGCAAACAAAAAGGGGAAGAAGAGCGCAGCTGAGGATACTGAAGCAAAAGGTACAGCAGAAAGAAGTGGCGGACAAAGGTCTCAGGGGGAGAAACAGCCACAACGGTCTGTAGCAGAGCAAACAAGATCTGCAGTAGAGGGGCCAAGCAGCAGAAGTGCAGCAAAGCAAACAAGAACTGTAGTAGAGGGGTCAAGCAGCAGAAGTGCAGCAGAACAGCACAGGAGAAAACCAAAACACAAACGACCAAGGGTTCTGTAACAGGATTATCCTTCCAAGAGAGGACGGAGGGACTAATCCTTAGGAAAACGTAAGTCCTCTTATGATTGTAATAATTTTTCTTTCTTTTGGCAAGTGATCTTGCTGTTATAATTTCTTAGGAGTTTTGTTTGCATCAATTTAGGGGAAGATTGATAGGAATGTGTAATCCCTCTATCTATATAAAAATTGATGAACAAAACTTAAGAAGAAATTATATATGTAATAGATGCTTAGGCCGTAATAATTAAATAGGTAGTTGCAGACTAGGGCCAGAGGTCGTGCAGCAGAGGTATGGAAACGAGGGCTATGCAGACTAGAGGAGGCAACAAAATTACATGCCAAAGATCAGATGCATACGACAGCAAAAGTGTCTCAGAGTTCTCATGATCTAGGACCATTCCGATGTTCAAGGCCAGTTCTAGCAGCAAAGTGAAGTGAGCCATATCGCACTGCAAGTATGCAATCTAAATTGTAGAAGACTGAGTTCAGTGCTGGGTGTAGACGAGGTTATACTAGCAGGCTGAGCAGATGAGGCTTGGAAGCTGTTGAGTGGGAGCTAAGTTGCAGCAGACTAGCTACAGTACTTGGTGCAGATAAAGTTGCAAAAAGGTTGGATATGAAAACTATGCAGCAGAGCTCATGCAGCCAGCAGAGGGCTTCAGCAGAGGCTGTGCAGCAGAGGCATACAGTAGACCTGGTGCATTAGTTTGGGTATAGTATAAGCTGTGCTGGAATGGAAAGGAACAAGGAAGGGGTGAAAACCAGAAGCCGAGACAATGGTGATGTGTATAGGATCTGAAAAGATGAAGCCAGGTCAGTCTACTGCAGTAAAGGATAAAGCTATCACTATCAGATCCTACAATCATGGGTTCTGGTTCCCAGAGACTATAAAAGGGAAGACAAAGTGCACAAGAAAAAAGGTTGGACAAGGCTAAGAAAGTTTGAATATCACTTGAGACGTTTCAAAGAAAGAAAAACCTTGGAGGCTTGCTGTGCATGATCTGAATTGAAGATTCAGGATCTTTGAAGAAGGTTCACCAGTCTGTAAGTGAAGAACAACAACTGCGACAGAGCACTACAAGATCTAGGTTCTTCATCCTTTAGCAAGAAGAGTCTTATTGTAAAGGGGTTTCTCTTGTAAGCCTTACTTTAGTCTTTCCTTACTCCAGTAAAAATAGAAGGGTTTTCTTTACTCCAGTCTTTTTTTGATTATCAGAGTGATAGATCAAGAGGATAGCACTATGTGTGATTAATTTACGCTCACAACCAACCTGCCACTTTACAACGAGTAAATGACAATACAAATCGATTACAAAATCTTTCCTTCTGAAATCTGGCCGTCAAGAAGACAAAAATCCTTGTTAAAAATGATTACATAACGTCCATGTCACGGGCGTGACAAGGGTGGTCACGGACATGACAATCGTGGTCTTCGAAAACTAGTATTCTACAACAAAATCTAGAACACTCAAAATGGTCTCATATCATCTTCTTTGCATCGTTTAACTTTACGATTTATCCATACTGAAACCAGCCTCAAACGCATCGATTTAGCTCCAAAATAGCTCAAAACGTCTTTGAACATCAATGTTGTCATCTAATACACGTGAGCATCTCCAAAAATCATCGAAATCATCAAAATATAACATCAACGATCGTAAAATCATCACACTTCATCACGATCATTTTTCATCAATTTTCACGAACGACCAAAAGTCGCTCTTCAAAATCAAATCTAGAATAAAAATATACAAATAGTAATACCAACGCTCCAATGCTAAAAGTAAACTAAAAGCATAAAATAAAGGACTATAACGTGACAAACATTGAATTTAACATAAATAAAACATGAATGTTCTCACACTCATCAGCTACAAGAAGGCATAAAATGAGCTCAGAAAACTTTTTAAAACCTCACTCACGATATTGCTATTGTAGGAGCAAATTTGAGGCATAAAAAGTAGACAAAGTTTTCTCTAATATGTCAAAATCAGTGATCTTCTCTCCGCATAGTTTTAATTGAGAAGTAATACGAAACATTGCAGAATTATACTCGCTTATAGTTTTGTAATCTTGGGGTCTCATATGCATCCATTCATAGCGAGATTTAGGAAGGATCACAGTGGTTAATTTGGTGGCCATACCTTTCCTTCAAATTATTCTATAATTTCAACGGGTCTTTCATCATTAAATGCTCAGCTTTAAGACCCTCATGAAGGTGATGGCGAAAAAATATCATAATCTTTGCATGCTCTTGTGCTGAAGTCTTATTTTCATCTTTAATTACATCTCCCAAATTATTTACAATAAAATGGATCTCGGCATCAAGCGTCCATGGGAGATAATTCTTGCCTAAGATATCAAGGACAACGAACTCAAGCTTACTGAGATTAGCCATGACTAAAAATAAAAAATAAAAAAAATCATAATAACGATCAATAACAAGTTAATGAAGGAAAATTTAAGACCTTATAATTGTTATAAATTCGACTCAATCGGTAGATAACATAATCAATATGTATATTTCCAAAACTATTGAGATATTGTATTGACTTTATAACAACTAAATCCCAGAATGAATACTACTATGCATGAACACTATACATGATCACATAAAAGTTGAATTATGTTTGTAGTTGTTAAGGCAAAACATATTACCATAAGAATAATGATTCAATGAATTACAATCTAAACAAAAGAATAGTATGCAAGAACAGAAACAATTGATTTTGGTTAAATTTTTCTTCTTCTTTTTCTTTTTTTCCAACTGTAGTAGCTAGACCAAAGCATTGCAAGGGTGTATTTTCACTATTTACCCATAGAAACGATGGTGCTGATAACTTGTTATGAACTTGAAGGTAATCGAGGTCCTAAGCTTGCAAGAGAAAGATGATATGAAGAGTAGAAAAAATTATATTGCTCAAATTATAGTGATCTTCCCCAGCTCCCAAGTCCTTTATTTATAGACTCAAGGAAATAAGGGAACTAAGGTAGCATTTGGATTGGGGTAACGAGGAAAGAAATGGAATGGATGATTTCGAGAGAATGAAAAAAATGATGTTTGTTTACACCATTCACCCGAAATGTATCCAGAATAGGCCATTCCGGATGGAACACCATTTCTCCTTAAACACCTAATTTGATTCCTTACCTCCTAATAGGTATTCACCGATTCCCCCTTGAATGGAATGGATCATTTTATATTTTTAATCATTACTGTTTAAAATAGATAGTCTATCTCATTAAAATTCAAATTAAAATTGAACACTAAACTAAATTAAATTAAATTAAACTATATGAAAATAAAATAAAATAAACTAAAATAAATTAGGTTAAATTAAATAAAATTAAAATAAACAAAATTAACTTATATCAAAATAAAATTATATCGAAATTTATTTAATTGTATTAAATTAAAATAAATTTATATTATATTAAACTAAATAAGAGTTTTTCATAGTTGAGAACTGAAAAAAGATCATCGTTGTAGATGCTGCCCTTAATTACTCAAACTCGGAACGCATCTTGGGACGAAGATCTTTTGCCGTAGTGTCTTTAGACCTTATTTGTAAGTTTAAAAAAGAATATGATAGTAGAGACTGTCATAAGAATACGAAAGTTATTGTTTGTAAAATTTTAAAAGAATGGGAGATGAGGTACTTTTGAGTAAAACTATTGTGTCATCCGCACATTATTTATAGAATATTTTAATTTTATCAGTGACTAATTGCTAACAAATTGGTTGTCTATTGGAATCATGGTATCGTCAATATTTTGTTAGCTACGTATATATTGTGTTAGATGTTTCTGGAATTAATTCGATTTTACAGAGAATATTTAATGAATTCTCAAAATATATACAATCCATGATACTTTTATATTTAATCATGTTTTCAAAGGTTTTCAGGTGAGAACAAAGATAGCTTTTATAACGGAACGAATAATATATATATATATATATATATTTTATCAAATTTATTATCAAATCCATAAACTAACTTGATAAAACGAAATAAATAAACGAAAAATATCAAAAAGAATGAATGATTTTTTTACCTTTTTTTCCCCTTTAATGAACGTTTAAATATTGTAACGTGAAAAGTTGATATTTTTTTAATCTTTTAAGTACTTTGTAATGAAGCATTAAATGCTATAATAGGAAATGACCTTGATACCCTTATGACATACTGTATCATATAGCCCAATTCTGAATTTATATAATATTGGTTGATTGACCTAAGTTTACATACTTTTGAAAAAGGTAAAGAAGTAGAGGGAAGAAATTGTAACTATTTGTTTTTGAGTTGTCAGTATTGGAAGTAAAGTTGACATAACTTGGTTTTTCATTAGTATGTCTCAAAATCAATAGCAAAACGGCATAGACTAAATAAACTTTTGAGTTTCTTTTTGATAAAATGAGTTTCTTTTTTCTCTAATGTGAAACGCACAACTAAATCATGTAGGAACAAGAAAATTATCAAAGGATGATGTTTAAAAAAAAAAAAACCCCAATTGTCATGTGTAAGACAACCAAGAAAATTTCCTAAAAGAATGCATCCATACAACAGGGACCAATCATAGTCACTTGTATAGAGCAACGTTTGCCAACACCTGCCACAGATACATAAATCCAAGGGCTCAATCTGGAATCATAGTTCTGCTCAAAAGATACAACAGAATTCGATCAAGCATCACTGGCAATCAGCGCTAGAAGAGCTTTTGTCGGCACCCAGTGATTGCTGAAGTTGGAACATCTAACATACAACAGCAGCACACCAGCATTTTTCATTCCACCTTTCATCCATTTATACAACAGGGGGCTTCAGCAACCCTGTGATGTATAGTCTCCAAAAAAAGAACAGTGACCTTAACCTGTCACCCTTGTTGGGGTATTTTGGCGTTGACCAAACAATTGTGATTAGAACGGGAAATGCTTCAGCTTATGAACTGTAATATGCAGCAGTGCATGGTAGCAACGTCATCGGTGAGCATTCTTCAGCAGGCGCAGAAGGGTGATGCTTCCCTTGGATCTTTTAGTATCATCATCAACAATTTTCCTTCCACCTCCTCGGCCTCCCAGCTAGTCACAAGCACAAAACAGAATGAACTTCGTTCAGAATAGCATGGCCATCACACAGAACCTCACAGACAAAGAATGCAACATAAAGCCTCAACAGATAAGACAGATACAACAAGGAATATAAGTGGGAAATATAGTCAAAGAATCAGATTCCACATAAAGATCAAGCTGAAAACATGAGTTGACAAGGTTCTTTTTCACTTATGAACTCAGACAGTTAACATACCGTGCTCATGTCAGTCTCCTCCTTGAAGTCCACACTGTTGATATCCCTTAACAAGACCGATGAAGCGGGCATTAGTCTCCTGATAAGAGATGCATTAGGGCATTCCAAGTAATTGTTGAAAAGTGAAAGAAAAAAGAATGGGGGCACTTTCTTAATGTTCCGATGACGAGATAGACTAAAGAAAATAAGAACATCCCTCACCTTCTTGGTCTCTTTTCTTTCAAGGATTCGCTTCGATAAATACAATGTTCTTCGGATGCTGGTAATGCCAGGTTGCTGGGATTTGCAAACTTAACATTTTCCTATGGATTGCCAAGAAGAAGAAGAATAACTTATAAGCGAATATCTATTACAGAGGAAAAAGTTAGACACCTGGTCAAAAGAAACTGAAAGAATTTACTTTGTCCTCTCCCTTGGAGACGGCCTCATCTACTGGTATTTCACTGCTCTCAGCCACTGGTTGTAGAGATATGTTGACAACAGAATCTACGGAAAATTTAATTGTTAAACGAGCCCATAACTATCATAAACCAGTACATATCAATAACAAAAATGTCTTTCGAGAATCAAAAAGAAAAAAAAAATCCAGTAAAAATGAATAACAAAGTGGGAATTTCAATTTCCACGATTTGTGCATGCTCAAAGCAGAGCTTACTAAAGTAATATCAAGTACAAAGCAGCAGAGCATAGGTGACGTTGAGGAAAATATCCTGATTATAATAGCCATAACTATAAGGCATCAATGTTCACGTGGAAACAACATTATTTAATTTGGCGCCTAAGTTTTTAGCCAGAGTTGTGTCATCATTAAATAAGCTTCTTCTTAATGTAAATTGACAGGTTTGTGGTCTACTTGTCAAACATTCTTGACAATAGTTGTTTTCACAACCAAGCTGCTTAAACCATGTGGTTTAAACTTTTAAGTCATTAGCACCCTGTCACTTACGGAATGAAAATTGGCAAACTGAGACAATGAAACCATGCACATAATGGATAAATGCCTATTCGTAATGGCTCTAGAGATAACTAGCCTGACAACCTCAAAATTTCTAGCTACAAACACAGAAAGACCAAAAAGAAAGAAAAGAAAAAAGAAAAGAAAGAAAAAAGGAAAGAAAGAAAAAAGAAAATGAAAAATGAAAATCAGAGATATGTAAAAGATGAAGGCAACTGAATATTATGCACATGAGGTAAATGAAAACTAAGTCGAAAACATACTAACCTGCCACCTCTTCGATGCGGCAGGGCTCTTCCTCTGCCTGATTACTTGATGATGGATTGTCCCACACTTGTGGTTGCTGCTCAAAGCTTTGTTGCTCAGAGTTTTCAAGCCGAGTATCAAGCGTATTATTTGTCAAGTCTTTCATTGACAAACTAACACAAGACCGACCCATTACAGGACTGGTACCTACACTGCTCCTCATTGCCCTGAAATTTCCATCAATACAGCAAACATCATCCTCATTCTGATGCAGTGCAGGAGCAGTGGCAATGTCTGTTTGTTCAACAATTACTTTCTCGTCTACTACCCAGTGTAGATGGAAGTTATCAGCAGCAGGAGATGAAGTTCCCACATTGTCATTAGACTCTCCTGTTTCAGCAGAATTAAAGTCCCCCGATTGCGTAAAGCGATCTCCGTCCATGAGGCAATGCTTTTCTCCTTTCTCAACACTTGGTGATGGAGGATCCTCTCTTCCGGGTTGGTCATCCCTTGATTGCTCAGAAATTTCAATTTCTTGAAGATCAAACAAATCAGCAGCTACCTGCGAAGGTCTCCCGCTAGCATTGACATCAGCTATTCCAGGATTGGAAGCTGCATCAGCCAGATTTGCACATAAAACTCCACCATTATGGTGAAGGACTTCCTCATTCTTATTTAATGGAGGATCCTTTTCGTCTGACGGCACATCTGTACATTGTTCATGTCTTTCTTCCCTGACATCCAGCAAACCTGTAGCTGGAGATAAAGTTTCTGAGTTGGCATTAAGGTCAGGTGTTGCAGGACTGGAAGCGACCTCTTCCTGAATAAGTGGAGGACCCGTTTTCTCTGGAGGAACATACGTATGTTGCACATATATTTCTTCTTTAGCGTCCAACAAACCTGCAGCTGGAGGTGATGTTTCTAAGGTGGAAGGTAGGTCAGGTGTTGCAGGACTGGAAGCAACCTTGTCCACGCTCGCAAGAAAATCTCCATTTCCAAGGCAAGAGGTATCATCTTCCTGGAGAAGAATAAGAACAGTGGCAAAATTACGTCACGAGCAGATATTTAAGTACTAGAGAAAACTCGAAGGGCAGATAGAAAGCAACTAGAAAAGAAATTTACTTTGTTCTCGCCCTTCGAGACAACCTCATCCACAGGTGCAATGCTTACAGCCACTTCTTGTGGAGATAAATCAACAAAAATATCTAAAGAAAACAATGTCATTAGTCTTTCTCAAATGCCAATGTATTCATTAAATAATACAAAAACATGAGGTTGAGGAATGTCAATGGGAATTTTCACATACCCCGACTAAGAATTCAAATGCACGCCCATGTACTAAAGCTAGCTATTGAAATCAACTAGAGCTACTAATCAGAAGAGCATAGATAAGGCTGAGGAGCTTTATCCTGATTACTATCACTAATTCTACAAGCATTGACATACGTTTATGTTGAACATTGTTTTGTTTTACTTCGCAAGGTACAAATCCTGCTATAAACTTCTCTTGAATTATTGGCTAATTCAAGGTACACAAGGTCCCTGAATGTTTGTCCTGATTAATTTCCCATCGAAGAAAGGCAGATAATACGAGCCTCAGGTTCACATCCTTGTGAGTATTTGGTTTTCGTTAACCAAGTTGACTCTTCAGTCTACGGAAAGGCAGATTCTGAGTCATTAATATTTCTTTCAAGAAATCCGGTGGACTTCAGTTGAAAAAGATTATTAACTGAACCACCAGAATTAATCTAAGCAAACAGAACATGATGAGTTGCCAAGAGTCGAACCCCATGATTGCTAGTCGTGGAGGATCTAATAACACTTGCCTAACTACGAGCCTACAGAAGAAAAGTAACGCCAAA
Source organism: Drosera spatulata (assembly GCA_035668315.1). Classification (NCBI taxonomy): domain Eukaryota; kingdom Viridiplantae; phylum Streptophyta; class Magnoliopsida; order Caryophyllales; family Droseraceae; genus Drosera; species Drosera spatulata. The sequence continues at coordinate 15,403 of JAOVYX010015364.1, forward strand.
AAAAAAAAAAAAAAAAAAAACCCTATGCAAACCAGGTACAAGAAACCTGTCAAAAAATACATACTAACCTTTCGTTTCCTCACGACAGGAAGGCTCTTCCTCTTTTTGGCTGCTAGGTAGTGGATGATCTCTTCCCTTCCATTGCATATCGCCTTGTTGCACATAATTTTCAACCGCAAGATCAAACAAATGATTGGACAGGCGTGTAGCTGCCTTGCTACCATAAGGCTGACCAATTCCAGCAATAGAAGCAACCCTTCCTGTAACTGCAGAAGAATCCCCATCGCTACAACAAGGATGTTCCTTTTCCTGATTAAATGCAGGATCCATTTCCTCTATTTCTCCACTAACTGGGTGCTGATATACTTCCACTTGAAGATATAGCTCATCGCAAGCAGAAGCTGCAGTTTCTGAACTGGTATTACACTCTCCTATTTGAGGATGAGAACCAAATTCCGTGCTACTTGCATGAAACTCTGCAACAATGAGGCAAGGCTTTTCCTTTTCCTCATTTATTGGCGACGAAAGATCCTCGATTCCTGGTTGCACGACCTTTTGTTGCTCATATATGTGAGTTTGAAGGTCGAACAATTTGTCGCTTCCATGTGGAGTTGTTGATCTATCACCGGGGTCACCAATTATGGGACTGGAAACAACCTTAATTATACTTGGAGAAATATCTGTATCAGTATTGTAACAGACTTGCTCTTTCTGCGTAACTGGGAGAACTTCTCTCTCTGACAACACATTCGTTTGTTGCCTATTTGATTCTCTGTGAAGGTCCAAAATATCAGTAGGATGGGAAGCATCTGGGTTGGTATCGAACTCGCCTACTTCAAGGCTTGAACCTTCCTCATTCATACTTGAACAATAATCCCCATCAATTAAGCAAAGCTCTTCCTCATCCAGATTACTCGGTGGTAGGGAATCATTTTCCTCTGGGTTACTGGATTGCTGCTGGCAGGATTCAATATGATGATCCCAGGTATCAATATTTAGCTTGCTGAGCTCGGGCCGATAAGCAACCTCCTGCACATTTGCACACAAATCTCCATCATTTGCATAGCCAAAGAAATATCTTCTCCATTGTACTACACTGTCAAACTAAAAGTACAAAGAACAGCAGAGTGTGGCGCATAAGATATGGCTCGGATGAAGTGTGTGCCCAAGCTGACTTACAAACTGTAGTGATGATTCAAAATTGCTACTGTATAAAATACTAAGAGTTATCAAATATTACTAGTCACATTTGGTACGTGCCACTTGATTTGGTGGAATTTGAACATACAGACGCACTAACAACACCAAATAATGTTGAAAAAACACAAACTTACAGTCTTGACGCGTTCTATTCTTCTGGTCAAGATGAAGGAAAAGAAGAATGCGCCCAAGCTAACTTACAAACTGTTGTGATTATTGAAAGTTGCTGATATGTATATAAGTTATTCGTATTCGCATATCACTTGTTATAGTTGGTATCTGTTAAGTAGATGCATGTTCTGATAAGTTATAAATATGAACTTTGTTTTTAAAGTCTAAAAGGCATGTATCGTGTTATGCGCCTTGCCATATGGCGATATTTTGGGCTAGACAATGTTTTTTTGGCGCAGCATCTTGACAACATTGTTTATATCTTCAGGACGGATCACGACAAAGAAGAGTGATTGGTTTTTTCCATTGCCAAGAAGAAATTGTAAAATGAAAACAGATACTGGCCTTGAAGTCAGATATACTTTCGCCCATAGAAAGGGCACCATGCTCTTCCATTTTTTTGCAATGGGAGCAGAGAAACTTTAGATCCGTAAATTCTTTCTGAAGCTCCATGCGTTGAGTTCTTTCATTTTCAAGACTTCGACTGAGAACTTCGACTTTTTGGTCCATCACCTATAGCATTGTGAATTATTTTAAGTTGCATGCAATGGTGCCAAATCAGAATGCCACTTAGCTTTTGGTAGGTCCCAAGAAAAGGACTAGTTCACAAGAAACTTACCTTCAGCTTGTGCTTATATTCTTTCAAAACTTTCCAGATGGCTTTAGAAAAACCTTTCATTATCTCATAGTCTCTTTTCATCTTTATATTACCATCGCTGCCTACCAATGCTTCCACATTAACTCCAGATGTGGAACTACTCTCAGATTGAGCCAGTACTTCGTTGAGCTCAGAACTTTTTACATGCTGATAGGCTTCATCTTCTAGTTCTAGGACATATAGCAGCAGCATGATTAAAGAGAAAGAAATGAAATAAAAACATTTATTGGAGAAAAAACCCATTTCCAATATCGCCAAACAGCATGAGTCAGTGAGAACTTATACACACAAGACTAGAAGATTCTGACCTTTGCAAATGTCTTCAGCACCTCCGCTAACTACTTCATCATCCTACAAAGAGCAATGTAGTAATCAAGTAATAATGTCCTCATCATCAAGTAATTGCTTTCATCATTACATCAAGTAAAAGGCATCCAGACTTGTTCACAGTTAGCACACTACAAGATCACAATACAAGTTTACTGGGCCAATTTGGTACAAACATCATATTAAGGTACTGAATAACGAAGATTGTTCAGATTAATATTTTCATGGTTTTCGTTTACCAACACCATGCAGCCTAAAAAATTTGGAGAAACCTACATATAGCGCTGACATTCTATTCACTGAATAATAACATAGCCGCCACTCACAGACAAATGAAAAAAAAAAAAAAAAAAACAGTGAAGAGGAATTAGATTAAAGTATGAAGAAACTCAGTGAATACACCGTTAACCTTTCCAATCAATTTGCAATTCAAATTGACTTAACCTAGATGTCTGGTGACAAATCACTAAAAAAAAAAAAAAAAAAAAGGAGTAAAAATTAAAGTAGAAATAGGGTGTAGAAAAATGAAAACTCGAACTAGGCCGTATGTAACACCTTGCCAATATTTTATTGTAGCTGCTTATGCTCTACACGAATTATGCAGAAACCATCCGAAGATTTCCTACAAGAAACACTGCTGCTGAAAAAGTTGGAACTCTTGATTCTTGGCACGTTCAACCATTAACTTAGTTGAATGCTCCATACCCAAAAAAAAATTAAAAAAAAAATAAACAAACAAAAAAAACCCTTAGTTGAATGCTGATGACAGACAGAAGAAAATCAATTCGACTGCAACAGATGCAAATAACTAAATTAGTTAGCAGGCACTCGCACCTTGCAACCATGTGTGCCAATCCGTTTCACTCTTTTTGGCCGTTCAACTACAGATGTAGCCCGATTATGCCTCTTATGGGGTAGGTTTGTTGCTTCCTCTGTGTTAAGGAACCTACATCATTAATAAATGGTCTTGATGCATCATTATTTGCAAGGCCAATAATATAAAGAACACAGGACAGGAAGAGAGATGTATCACTTGATTTCCATGTATGGTGATGCCTGTCTGAGCAAAAATGACGTATCAAGGTAGTCTCTTTCCCCAGGTTTTACTGTTAAAATCTGCAGAAGACTATGAAAGTCATACACACAAACTCTTCCCAATGGCATGGCATTAACATAAACTAATTCCTAAATATTGTAATAATCTCAAATAAAAAGCAGGGAAATATATTTGTTGAAAGAAATGCATACCAATGCCATCCTTTTCTTTCCTTCCAAATAATCTCGCAAATATCTGGTCAACTAATCACAGGAAAAACCTTTTGTTAGCTTTCAGTTACAGGGACTATTGTCATTAAACACAACGAGCCCCTTCTTTTCCTTTTCCCTTTGTGTGTGTTTCTTATCCTTAATGTTTATCCTTGAGAAAGACTGATAGGCAATGTTTACAACTAAGCTTCACTTGCAACATTAACGGGAGCAGCTATTACTGAAAGGTGAACTAAATAGTGCAGGGTATGAAGAGAAGATCACCAAAGAGCTTTGGAAGTGCTTCCGCATAGGCTGCTTTGGATTCTTTTGATGCTCAAGGAGTGACTGCAAAAGGAAATCAATCAATGAATAAAAGTACCCACTGTTGGATGAAGAAGATAGTCAAAGTGGAAGTACTAAGGAAGTTGAATAATACAGAAAGCATCTCTATTGATCCACAGCCTTGAAATATTGAGATATACTTCATCTAGGTATAAACAAATGCAAATGTGAAAATAACATTAAATATATCAGGCACATTGCTTCTGATTCATCAGCCCCCATAAAAGATCAGCTGTATACTAAGAAAGTTGATTTATACAGAAAGCATCTTGATTGATCCACAGCCTTGAAATATTGAAATAAAATTCATCTAGGTATAACAAATGCAAATGTGAAAATAACATCAAATGTATCAGGCACATTGCTTTTGTTCATCTGATTATGAATCATGCAACTCTAGGGAACATAAGAGTAACTTATCCTTAATGCGGTCAAGGAAAGCGATGAGAGGCACATACTCTAAGGCATAGGCTGAACACCATTGATGTATTGTTGATAAAATTGCCTTCAAGTAACCTTTTCGCCTGCAAAAGGTTAGATTTAAATTGATATTAGCTTGTGAAGAACGAGTCAGAACCTTTAAGGAGCTTCCCATAATCAAGAGCAATGGTGCAAGTTATATTACATACTATATATGATGTTGGCATCATGAAAACAGATCAAATTCATACTACCATGCAGAGTTTCCACAACCTACACATCTAATATGCAACTTCTATATGCACTTGGGGCTTCTAAGTTTATACAATCTTTATTTTTTCCACTTTTCGCTAGGTGAGAAAAAGATGCTAATGCTTGCTTATGAAGAACATTCCAAGAAAAGTAAATTTGCCGAATCCACCTAGCAGGAGGAGCCAAAGAGCACAAAACTTGATTTGGTTATATTCCAGATGAGGAGTTGCTACATCCAACTTTGTAATGTAAATGGAATTCTCATTTACTGATCCATTGGTAATTCAGAGAATTAGATAACTCCACAAGCAAGCATTTAAATATTTATTCTTAACCCCTAAATATGGACTGAAGGATGGTGACACACAGGTAAAGATAAAACATCCACAAGTTACTGTCAATGGTGGGTTGAAATCTCAAACCTGATTCCCAGTTTTCTTCTCTCTTTCCGCCCCAGCAAGGTCAACAAAAGTCAGGACAGGATCATCTAATAGACTCGTGATACCCCCACAAACTTCATTGAGAGCACTACGAATGTTGATTATACACTGTGAACGGCTGTAATGATAACAAGGAGCAGGTAAAAATATGGCTCACTTTGTACTTTGTAGAATACTATAATAGAATCAGAATGGGGATAACAGCAACTGCTGACAGTACACCTGGATTGACTATTAGAACCTGTGGCTGCAGTGGAACGCCTTGACATTCCAGATGCTATTAAAGATTCAGCTTGTGCAGCATCTGTTATCAGCACCTGATATAAAGCACCCAAATGCATAAACAGGGTGAAGTAAACTAATGAAATAAAAAATCATAAAAAAAAGCAAGGATCATGCCTTAAGTACCTTGCCCCAACTAAATTTATTTCTAGATTAAGCGATAAGTCAACCATCACATTTCCAAGACCGATTTCGTAATTGGCTACATTTTTTTTTAAAGAAGAAAGTATAAGCCAATATACCTCCTTAAGGCCTTTCAAGACGGAATGTTGCAAGTGAATGCCACCTCCATCTGGTGACAAATCCAAGATCTTCTCCACTTTTCCTCTCTCAGAATAAATTTCAAACATAGACAAACTGAAAATCCTGCTTAAATCAGAAGCAGGAACAAAACAAACAAATACAGGACAAATAAATTTTTTAATAAAAGCATATGACTAGGGACTTGGGACTTAGGGGGCTTTTTCTCTCTTCCACGGACTAATGGTTACAACACTGCTAAAATATAAAAGACTATCACTAGTAACAATGCAGACATGAGGATAAGCACATTAACATAGTATCTGTTACATTACAATAATAATTCTGTTCTTTTACCTCTTACACGAATTCCCTGCGGTAGATGAGAACAGTTGCCGAATGGCACACCGCACCATTCCAGGATCTCTATAGCTTCCAAAAACAGTGTAGGTTTTTCCGGAGCCACTGGGTCCCAGGGCAGCCAACATCCCACTTTTGCCATCAATAAAATCCTCGACAATTGGAAGTAACATTTTTTCATAAACCTCATCCTACATGTTGAAATTCATAACAGAAATACATATAAAAATATATAAGAACAAGTGAACAATGACAAATTGAAACTCAAAAGAGAAAAAAAATCAATGTTCTTTTCAGCATTAGGCATTCGGAGCACCTTCCAAGAATCTATGTAGCTATCTCTAGGGCAACAAAGATATAGAAGTGCAACTGTGCTAGTCTCAGCAGTTAGATGACATATATTTGAATAAATCACACGTACTACTACTAGTATTTAAATCATTGACTGAAAGCCAAAAACGAAGCAAAAGATGATCCAAGGGCTATATCTATCCTAAGTTGCACCCAGGATTCCCCCAGAATCCCATCTCGGACACTGAAAGCAATGAATCAATGAATCAATTAAATTAGTGAACGACGAATTGCAACAACAAACCTGAGTAGCATCCTCTGCGAAAACATATGAGAACCCGTCATACACCTCCTCCTTCAACCTACCCACCCCCTCCGGTGGCACCACCGTAACCGAATCCCTCCCATTCACAACCACACAGCTCCTCACCTCCTTCACCCTCCCCTTCCCCTTGTCTTTCTCCTTCCCTTTCGGCCACACACACTTCCCCGTTCCCTTTCCCCTCACTCCCCCACATTTCAGTCTCCTCCCGGCCTCATTCGCAATCGAAGCCACCGGTCTCACTCTGAGAAAAACCTTAAGGGAGTGTGACTGAGATTCATCGTTTGAGTCGTGGATTTGAGGGATTGGGTTTGGGTTGAGGTCGATGGAGAGGAGCTCGTTGATGGGGAAAGTTGGGGGATGATGGAGGGGATGTGAGGAGAGGGGACAGGTGGGGCGAAGGGGTCGTCGGGCAGTAGGACTAGGGTTCCGGCGGACTGTGACGGTGTGCGGACACGGCGGCGGAGAGGTGGAGTCCGGCTTCATCGGTAGTGTGTGGGGACTGTTGTGGGTTTTTTGAATTGAAAAATGGAGGTTTTGGCTCGTGACGCTCTTTTGAAGTTTTTGGCACCTCTCTACAGCAATTTTTTCTACTTGTATGACTACGATACAATATTATAATATATTTTTTACATTGGGATTTAATTTTTGACTCATTCTATACCTATAATTTTTTATTCAATTTTTTATACCTAAAATATAGTATCTCTACACCATAATACGCATCATTTTTTGTTGAATTCTTTAATTTTTGTGTATAGGGAATAATCTAGGAATCCCATTCCAAATGCTCCCGGACAAAAAGAAGGGAATACCAGCCCAACCCTCATTCACTCCTTATTAATCACTATAATATTATTATCTCGATAAAAAAAATACTCCTTTTATCTTAAAAGAATTATAATCGATTGATTTGTCATGATAATTTATGTGTGTGTTAATTTTTTTTATAAAGACTAATAGTTTTTTTACTTATATGAATGAGAAAAGTGAGAAAAAGAAAAGAAGTTGAAAAGATAGTGGAATGAGTTGATGTGATATGAAATAAAAAATAAAAATGTTTTGATATTATTATAGGACAAAAAATTTTCTAATAGGATAATTTTGTAATTTATTTTGGACATGCTGTAATTCCTTTAGGATAAAGAAGAGTATAAATAAGAATTTTTTTAAAAAAAATAAATACAATTATATTAATTTATAGCAGGATGGATTCCCAGACGTGTTGAAGTGAAGAGTAGAAAGAAGGAAGTGCAAAAGGTGAAGATTATAGCAGCAAGAAGTCAATCTGTGATTGAGGAGAAAGAGAAGAGTGCATTTGAGTCAAGCTCTAAATCTGTGTTTGAGGGGTTGGTCATGAAGGAAAATATTAAGGTTAAATAGGCTAAAAGAAAGAAAAGTCTACTTTATAGGCTAATGTGGTGGATGAGGGATAAGTGCAGGAGAAGAACATTAAAGAGATTTGGACAAAGGTCAAGAAAATGGGGTCTAAGAAAGGGAATGTTGTTCTAACTTCTATCAGTTCTCAAGACATTCGGCCTTTGGAATACACATTTGCCTTGGTTATGGAGGCTATGGTGAGTCGCAATGGGAAGGAGAATGAAGCAATTCTTATTGTCCCATGGCAATAACTAATCGGAACATTCAAGGACTAAATTCCATAGAAAAGCATAAGACAATAAGGTTTTTTTATAGCCAAGTACAAGGTTTCTCTTTTTGGATGCCTAAAGGCTGGAATAAAGAGTTAAAAACGAGATAATTTCATGAGAAAGTGTTTAATCAATAGCATTGCATCGATAACCATGCATATGCTTTTAATGGACGTATTTGGCTGGTTTGGGATGACTGCAAATGACATGTGCATTTGATTTCTTCTTGTGGTCTTATGATAACTTGCAAGGTTTTAAAGGTGGATATAGATGAGAAATTCAGACTCTCAATTGTCTATGCTAGAACTGATGTGGTTGCTAGGAGAATACTACGACAAAAATTGATATGGGTATATCTCATATGTCGTGGCAAGTGATGGGGGGTTTTAATGCGTTTTTTATGATGGAGGAGAAGGTTGAACATAAAGGTATTCAAATAGAGTCTTCAGTTGACTTGGTAAAGTGTATCATTGAGTCTGGAATAGAAGATGTAAGGAGCTCTGGCTGTTTTTACACATGTCACAATAACCAAGGTGGGCACTCACAGATGAGGGTTAAATTAGGTAGGGTCATGACAAATGGCTCTTGGCTCTCCTTATTCTCTTCTGCTGAGGTGTGTTTTTATCAGGCTGGGATCTGATCATTCTCCTGCAGAAATCAATTAGGATGGGGTGGATGCTAATACTCATGGTTCATTCAGGTTCTTGAATGCTTGGGTGTTACATGATGATTTCAAGAGAATTATGCAGTAGATCTTGAACACTCCAGTTATAGATTGTGCAATGTATCGTCTCACAAGGAAGTTAAAATTATCGAAGCCTGCATTAAAACAACTTCATAGATGTTATTTCTCCAATATTACCAGAAAGGTGGATGAGCTCCTAGAGCAGTTAGATGTTTTCTATAAAAGTTTGGCATCAGCATCTCCTGAGGAAAGGAAACTTGAAATGATGGCAGCTGAAGAAATGTATTTTCAGCAACAAGGCAAGGATAAGTGGATGATGGGAATGAATCGAAATGTTACCTATTTTCATGCTATGGTGAACGATACAAGGAAAAAGAATAGAATCACTAGCTTAACCTTTGAAATAGTGACTAGATTAACTGATTTCATTGCCATTCAAACTGTGATCCTAAACTTCTATCAGAAGTTACTGGGGGAGGCTAAGAGTGATCTGCAAGATGTATGCATGAGAGCTATTTCCCAAGGGCCTTTATTATTAGTTGAATAGCAAGTATCACTCTCTTCTTCATTCTCTGTTGCAGATGTTGAAGCTGCTTTGTGTGAGATTGATGATCTTAAGGCTCCTGGGCTAGACGGATACTCTTTTAAATTTTTTAAGCATAATTGAACTATTATCTTAGGTGACTTCGTTGTTGCAATTCCACAATTCTTTGATAATGGTAGGATTTTGAGAGAAATCAATGCTATAGCTATATGTCTCATTACTAAGGCTTTTCATGCATCTATGGTGTCTGAGTACAGGCCTATATCATGTTGCTTTCTAATATACAAGGTGATTGTTGCTAGCTGACAAACTGAAGTGTGCCTTTTTGATGCAGGAAATTTGATTTAGGATATGGTAAAAGTTCATGATTGTATCAAGATTAGTCTGGGAGGTGGGGGGGGGGGGGGTGAATAGACTGTTCTAAAAATTTCTTCAACTAAAAACTATCTATGTTGCGAAAAAATGATAGGCAACTCTAATCTCAATTAGACATTCACACTCAAAAATCAAACAGACGATGAACAACTCGTGAAACTACTCAACAATTTAACAACTAAACAGATTACTGATATAAAGACGATGGTTGATCAAGAATCTTTGTACAATTCAACTGTCAAACAGATAATTATGGAATGTATAATTTACCCTATCAGATCAATGACCAAACAGTGACCTAATCAAGATTCTTATTATTAGAGTCTTGATTTCGATCAGACAAGCGAGTGATCTATGAATGAATCAACGAAGATGAAATCAGAAATGAAGAACATGGTTCAAACTCAAATCAGTGTTAATGATTAGCTCACCTTGGACCACAGTTCAATATATTAAGTTTTCAGGATCACTCAACAGCCTTTACACATAATCAGATTTCAACAAATCTGTCAGCAATCGATCCCCCCAGGATCCACTAAACAATCTCAATAGATTGTCAAAAGGAACGCACTCGCATAGAACGAAGACTTGAAACAATCAGCGCCTTCACCATGGTGTTCCTCAAAAAACTGATTCTTGATTGAGAGTTTTCCTGATGAGGAGAGAGAGAGAGAACTTTGAGCGCTTGTATTTGAAGATGTGAATGCAGAAGTGTATTCTTTCGTGTGTTTCTCTCTGTAGTCTTGTGTCTTATATAGGCAAGGTTTGAGGCTTTCTCTCCAATCAATCCCCAACCCTCTTTTTCAAGAAGTCATATGACGCATCCTAAGTCTGTTAGAGGCTTCAATAGCAGATAAACGTCTGAACAGATAACTTCAGAAGACTAATCCAACCCATCTGATTTGTCGTTGACAATCTGCAGACTTTCTTGAACTAATCTGAGAACTGATCTGATTACAACTGAGCTAATACTCGCAACCCCACTGATTTAGATAAGACCATTTCAGAACCCAAACGACTTATCTGTGCCAGACCACTGATTCAGTTCAATTTTTGGAGCACTGCATTTCCTCATGCAGTACCTCGCTCGGGCTCCATACTGGGCTACGCTCGGGCGCTTTGACGAATTTTTCGAAGCACAGTATATGGCCATGAAATTTCTCGCTCGATGCTTTGGAGTATTTTTCGAAGCCAGAGTTTCCTCTTTGAAGTCCACGCCCGAGCGTGAGGAATTGAAACGCCCGAGCACTTACATTGGGGCGGATTCAAGTATGAAAAATGCCCTTCTCTTGAACTTCTTGATAATGACTAACTTCAACAACTTACGAATCGAAGCACGTACCTCATTTGAAGCTTGTTTCTTGAATACAAATAAAAAGTATGTTGTACGGTCTCGACCATACCTCTTCGTGATAAAAAGTCCCCATTTTATTCCACAACCTACATGGAAAACATAAAACGACGAATAATTAAGCGAAACAACGAGGAAGAAGAACCACTATTTGAGAATAAAGGATAAGAACTCCCTTGTGGGTTGCCTCCCACAAAGCGCTTGGTTTAACGTCGTCAGCCCGACGTGGCCAACGAGATCAAGGATCCCTTAAAGTGGTGGTAGAAGAGGGTCCAAGAATATTACCATCATAGTATGCCTTTAACCGCTGTCCATTTATCGTGAATGAAGATCCGACACCATGAAGTTCTATGGCCCTATAAGGATGTACCTTTTTGACAACGAAACGGCCCGACCAACGAAACTTAAGCTTCCCAGAAAAGAGTCGGAGACGAGAGTTATAGAGAAGAACTTTTTGGCCCGGGAAGAACTCCCGGTGAAGGATCTTTTTGTCTTGCCACGCCTTCACTCTGTCCTTATAAAGCTTGGCGTTCTCATAGACGGCGCGTCGGAATTCATCAAGCTCATTAAGTTGAAGAAATCATTTCTCTGTCGCTTCTTGAATATCAAAGTTTAAGAATTTTGTCACCCAATAAGTGATGTGTATGAAAACACACATCACTTCTTTATTCTAAACGTTTGTTTTATTCCTTTTGTATTGTCTAAATTATATTTTTAGTGTCTTTTTCTCTTAAAATGTTGGTGCTGCTATGCTTTCATGTTTTTGGCAGATTGGCTTGGAATTTGGAGCAAAAATGAAGAAGGATGAAGAAAATAACAAACCATGAACTCAAAAAGCCGCATTTCATGTTTCATCATCATTGCACATGCTTTGAGAGTTTTTACGACAATGTTTCATCACAATTAGCTAGATTAGTGTGTTTAAATATCATGTATAAGTTTTTAGAATTTTTTAATGTCATTTGGTATTTTTAGTTTTGGTTTTAAGGTTAGCTGTGCACTGTGTCGCGGGCACGACCATCTGTCGCGGGCGCGACGCCCACGGTCGCGGGCGAGACGAATACATTTCCAAAAATTCCAGATTTTAATGGTGTCGCGGGCGCAACAGGCCTGGTTGCAGCGGCGAGGAGTCTCTAGATACAAAGTGATAAGTTTCAGCCGTCGGATCGATCTGGTTGCAAGCCCTCGCATATAAATATTCCTCCTAGGGTTATTCAAAGCAGAGAACAGAAGGGGTGACGCTCAGGGAGGCAGAGACGATCGAGAGGACGAAAGACGCAAGAAAGACGGGTTTTAGAGAAGGAATTAACGAAGTCTTGATCCGCAACACATAGGAACTCATTGGACCTTGATTTGCAACGCTACGTGCACTGTATAACTCTTGTTCTTTAGTTGTCAAACTGATCAGAATGATTGTTTACGTTGTCTACTTTAATTCCATGTTTTATTCCATGAATATGTGTGAGTAGATCGATAGTAGGGATGTGTTGATGAGTTTTTAAGTCATTAGATTATGAGATGTTGAGCATTTAACACAAACCAGAGGTGCTTAATGAAGGATTGATGCATGAAACCTGTTAGAATCATCAT
>JAOVYX010015365.1:0-28148 GCA_035668315.1 Drosera spatulata
AGCGACGGAAATCCGTCGCTAAATATTAGGGTTGGAAATTGGATTTTTTTGTCAAACATTTAGCGACAGATTTCCGTTGCTAAATTCAAAATATTTTGCGACAGCGTTGACTTTCCGTCGCTAAAATATTCAATTTTTCTATTTTTATTTTAGCTACGGATCCGTCGCAAAAATATATGTCTTAGCGACGGATTTTTTCCGTAGCTAAAATGATATTTTTTTGTAGTGATTATTTAATCGTGTGTGTGATTCGATCCTAACAAGTGGTATTAGAGCCAGATTTATTAAACACATAAAGTGAGAGAGTGATTGAAAAATCCTAATTAAACACAGGAGGTAATCGATTCAATTTGGGATTGACGAGATAGGAGATTTTCGCGGATCATCTTCATTATCAAAGTTCGATGATCAAAAATCCAATCTTTAGTGCTCTTTGATCAATTGAGAGCAATGGTAGACGATTGAAAGTTCATGATCGAGAAGTTCGATAGGATGAACTTAGCCTTTTGGAAGATACAGATGGAATACTACCTTTATCAGAAGAACCTTTATCTATCGTTGGAACGTAAGAAGGGCAAGCCTAATGATATGGATCACAACAAGTGGGAGTTGTTAGATCGCAAAGCGTTGGGTACGATTCGATTCTCATTGTCACCAACGATAGCCTTCAACAACTCCAAAGAGGACCACCGAAGGTTTGATGAATATGTTATCAAGGATGTATGAGAAGGCTTTAGCTATGAATTAGGTATTTCTTATCAAATGCTTATTCACTATGGAAATGAATGGAGATAAATCAATAGCTGAGCATGTGAATGATTTCAACACGCTAATGATTTAGTTGGAGTTCGTCGAAATCAAGTTTGATGATGAGGTGTTGGCCTTGGTGATTTTAACAAGTTTGCCAGATAGTTGAGATCGATAGCCTTGTGATGCCTGTCAGTAATTTATTAGGCCAGAATAAACTCAAGTTTGATGATGTCATTGGTACACTTTTGAATAAGGATACACGAGAAAAGAGTTTCTTGTTTTCTAAAAGTTCCGAAGGTGCCTTAAATGTTAAAGACCATGGTAGATCTTCAAGCAGAGGCAATGGACAAGGCATAGATGTTGTTTCAGTCGAACAGTAGCTATGGGAGAAAGATCACGTGTTATAACTACTGTATAAAGGGTTATGTGATACGCATATGTTCAGCACTGAAGAAGGGTGAAGAAAAACATGACGAAGGTAAGAACTTGCTTGGGTCCTTTAATGATGACGAAGCATTGGTTTTGTCATGTGAATCCCAATGCGACCCTTGGATTTGGATTTTGGATTCTGGTGCTGTGTGTCATGTTATTTCTGATAGGAGTCTATTTAATACGGTTGAACCTTTTGGAGGTTCTTTGTTAATGGAACTGATGCAGTTTGTGAGGTTGTTGGAATTGGTTCTGACAAAGTGAAAATATTTGACGGTGTGGTTCATACCCTTGGGGATGTGAGGTATGCTTGGGTTTGAGAAAAAACCTAATATCAGTGGGTCGACTTGTTTTCAAAAACTGCAGCGTATCAATTTGTGAAGAAGACATGAGAGTTAGTAGAGGTGCCTTGGTGATTATGAAGGCTCAAAAAGTTCACAACCACTTTGTGTTGGTTGGTGAGACAGGTAGACGCAGTGTAGCAGTTACTTCATTGAGTGGGAGTTTAGAGCTCTTAATCCTTCTCTCGAAGCAGTCAAGATTCACAATTCAATCATGTAGTGATCAAGTACAAGAAAGCATTAAGCACGAACATCGAACACGTCAACAAACTGAACAATAACGTCTAACAATCAATAATAAAAACCAAACCTTTAAACAAGAATGACTACATAATCATCCTAGAACGGAGAGCTATGTCATAATTAAGATTGAAATAAACAGACAAAGAGTTTGAGACATTGAGATCACAACCAAAGTGAAGGAAACAGTCTTGGAATTGATCGCGACTCTCGTTATCTTAGATTCCTCGTTGCAACCCTTTGTCTTCGCCGCCACAATATTTCGACTCTTAATAAAATATTACAACCCTACTTTAGTCTCTGATTAATTGAGAAAGTACATATGATCCCCCTAAATCATGAGTACATGAGTTTATATAAGTAGAATACTAAAAATTCTAAACTAGAAAAGAGATAGTGTAGCAAAGGATATGGCCTGCTCATATTCTTCTCGACTTTGGCAATGCAAACCAGTCTCTACGCGATACTACCATACCAAAAAATACGGCCATCCCATATTTTGTTCGACTTCATCCAACTTCCTCGTTGTGATTCACTTTGGTTTTTTCACGTCTTTTCTTGCCCGTTTTGCTCCCAATTCCTCTGTTTTGATCTTGATACTTATTTCTGTTGAGATATGTGGTGGGTTGAGTTACTCCCCACATCGATCGTAGAGTAAAAAGAGACGCAACTTATATATGTGGACAACCTATAACCTACTAGTCTATGTTTTTGGGTTTAAAATGGTTCCGATTCACATGTATATATTACTCAAGCGCAATATGGGTGTTAGAATCTCATCTTAGACTCTCCCGCTAAATCCTGACAGTTCTTGTATAATTAATAGCACTATGATAGTAAACGACTCAAAATGAACCAAATGACGAGTTCTATGCTTGAGATCTAGAACAAAATAGTGACAAAATTGCATCGAATAATATACAATCATCGCTCAAAAATCAAGGGCCAATTTTTTGAGTATCGTAGTAAAGAATGTTGGAATGTTTTGATTCAACTAAACAACTGAGATACAATACAGGGGAAAATTGATATCTCGAGAGAAAGGGCAGAGCGCCATACATGGATAGAGGCTCTTCATATCTTATTCATGGACGAAATACTAATCGAATTATTAGGCACTACAGCTTCAAGGGAGGAACACATATGTTCGTCCCCGAGCATACATTTATGATCAAATTCTACTAGAAAAAAATAAAACAAGATCTACTTGTTGGTCCCGGTTGCTTCCTTCACAGCCTCGCCAGCTCCTTGCGCCTTTGCCTTCAACTGCGACCTGGCCTGCATGCCCAATGTTCAAAACGATTTAGTAACAGATACAATCTTATTGATTTCACGTCGAAGTTTAAGTGGAGCATTTAGAGTGATCGATGAAGGGGCAATAATCGAAGAGTTTAGCGGGGAAGGGAAATCAGACCTCTTGGCATGACTCCTTGGCAGATTGGGGAACATTACTGGCCTTGTCCACAAGGTTGCTAGCTTTTTCCTGTGAAACATTATTAATTGAACCAAGTTCCATTAGTTATGATTAACCATAATGTTCCGTTAATGGGCCTTCTGGCATAATGTTAGGTACATGCTCAACATAAAGCATGCATATACGATACCCTAGAGCACCGTAACGCAACATTAAGAAAAGAATTAGATGCATTAATTTGTATCGATAAGAAAAGAATTCGATTTATGAATTCACGATATATTGTTGTGAATGCTGATAAGAATCGATCTCATATATGATCCTGGAGTAGAGATAGATCAGTAGTACTGTTCGAGATACCTGGGCTTGGCCCTTGGCTTCACCAGCATGGTAACTAGCCTTCTCGGAATCCATTTCTTGGCTGTGTATTTGGTTTCGATTTGCTTCAAAGAACTTAAAAGCTCAAATGGCTAATGGCTTGATGATGATGCCATGGAAGAAAAGGGTTTCATATTTATAGTTGCTGTTCCCCTGCATGTGCCTCGCCACGTTCATGTCGATGCACTGAAATAGGAGCTAAAACTGGGCTGCCAAATACATGCTTGAGTTTGTATAGAGACCTGTTTGAGATGGAGACTATGCATTACGCGTGATCTGTTCTCCGCAGCTTCAGCTGCTCTTTGACAAGTTCTTGTCCTTATACTATTTCATTTCTATTTGTCTGTTCTTCATTTGACACGCAAGATAAACATAACATGTGATAGCAACAACAGTAGCGTTGTGCTCTGTGTATTGTAGTAGTTGCAAGCGTTACATATGTTAGTCGACGTAAACTTTGTTCGTCATCGCATGACAAGTAAATATTGTTTTTTTAATAAATTTATCGTGAATTATCATTTGTATTATAAATTGCTTTCATATGATTATGATTACGAGACGATTGAATAGTTTTAACTATAAAGGTGAAGCTATACAAAATAAATGCTGAATATTGATTTTACTATTTGAAATTTTGCATTATTTTGGGATGGTGGGTCACTACTTTTTCCTTTTTCTTTTTTTGTTTTCTATTTGATTTATTTGTTTATTTTTATGAGTGAATTAAAGTAATTTCCCTAATAGAATTTCAACTTACACTAACCCCTAAAACATTATGGAGTATAGTTTATCGTTTATTTGTCGGATTCTCTTATATTGCACCCTCAAGTCATCTTTTACCATTAAAAAAAGAATGACCCCAAAAATTTCCTCCCAAAATCTATCCCCTCAATTTTTTGTCTCAATCACGAGAACACAAATCAATTGATTTTCGATTTGATAACACACGTATAACATAAATTGGTTTAATAAGAGTATTACGACCCTCACATGAAAAAAATAAAAAACTAATCTAGCAACCAGTTCATTCACATGAAACATAAATCTAATCATATCTATATAACATCAAAAGAGTTTAATATTATAACAATGTGATATGCCTATCTAGATTACGCATCAAAAGAGTTCAACACGTTAACCTAATTTAGATTTCCTTCATATTAATCATAAAAAGTTATGATTAAATCCTCAATTAAAACCATGTACTAAGATAGGTGATTAAAATTATGCATTAAGATAGGTGATCAAACTACTCAATTCACAACTTCAATAATTCATCCAACATCACATCCATCATTATCTAAGTCATGCATTAAGCGCATATCATATCTCTTGCATCATGATCATGATCATGGATTCATTCGCATCTCCTTACCAAAAAATTACTCACTATACATATCCAAAGACATTAACAACATAAACGAAGAATGCATAACATAAATCACGATGAAGTAAACTTAAATTAAACAAGATAATCGAAACAAATGTCGAGAACGGTTCTTCCGAAATAACTACGCCTCTGGAAATGGAAATTCAGACAGCAAACAACGAACAACGATCAGGAAACATGCTAATCTAACCTAGATTTAATGATAGGAAAATGAAAAAATAATGTAAAATGGAGTTTTCTACCTAAAATTGATTAAAAAACTCTCCAGAAAATGATGAATACAGAAAAATTATAAAGGAAAATACACATGTTTTGAACCCCACAAAAATCACAACAGAAAATGCATTTCAGTCGAGTGACTTTCACGATCGTAAAAAATTTCACGGGCTACCATGCTGTGAAAGTGCCATTTTTAAACTTCAAAATCTTGGTTCAAACTCTTCCTTATCTTCTTATTTGCACTTCTTCACCTTCAAATCAATAGAAAACGTTCACATATGCTCCAAATTGTCTTAAATCGCGTTTTGGATGTCATCACCCCATTTGACTTCATCTTGTCCCAAAATCAGCTTCAAACACTTTCCTTGTCAATAAAAACAAAGAAAACAGCAGAAGACATACCAAAAATACAGAACATACTAAAACTAACTAAAAATAAGGAAAAAAACATTAGGTAAAAGTTATGAAAAATATGCATAAAAAAGTGTTTAACAACTACAATATTGGTCACATGTATTGCTATATGGATCAGTGATTTGAATGATAATGTATTATACAGACATCATGTTTCATGTTTGCAATATTGAAGAATTATTGTTCTAAGTAAAGTACAACGAATTGCATATGTCTCTCTTTCATCTCTTTCTTGAAGTTATGTAAAGGTTGACAAGTATTACTGAATCTTTGCAAAAGTTTATGAGAGAATTATTCTCACTTTATAATCTTTTGAGAGCATTGTGTTCCTGTTGTTCGTAAAATGATGTGTGTGCTCTTACATCTGGAATTCCTCAAAATGTTAAGTTCTATATATTAAATGTTATGTTCTCTTATTGATAAGTGAAATATAATTAAATAGAGATAATTATATCTACTTATGTACGGAAACATAGATTTAGTTTATAGTTTCTTTTATTATGAGATACTCCATTATATGTTAGATGTACTATAATTTTTGATTTAATATACTGCAACATTCTTGTTTCTTATACTACAATATTGACCACATGTACTATTATTTAAATTATTATATAATATGAATGATTTGGATAATAAATTATTATACACACATCATGTTTCATGTGTTGCAATATTGGTGAATTATTGTTCTAAGTAAACTACAACGAATTGCATATGTCTCTCTTTCACCTCTTTCTTGAAGTTATGTAAAGGTTGACAATTATTAGTGAATATTTGAAAAAGTTTATGAGAGATATAGTCTCACTTTACAATCTCTTAAGAACATTGTGTTCTTGGCATTCGAAACATGAATTTTGTGCTCTTATATTTAGAATTCCTCAATATGTTAAATTCTATGTATTAATGTTCTATTCTATTAGTTTTAAGTTAAACTTAATTTGATAGAGATAATTACATCTACCTAAGAGATAAATACATCTACATATGTACTGAAACATAGATGTTGTGTACAATTTATGTTCTTATGAGATACTCCATTGTATTTTAGGTGTACTGTAATTTTTTATTTTATGTAATGCAACAGTTTTGTTTCAAGTAGTACAATATTGATCACATGTATTATTGGATGGATGAATGATTTGTATGATTAATTACTGTACACACATCATATTTCATGTGTTGTAATATTGATGAATTATTATTCTCAGTAAACTACAACGAATCGCATTTGTCTTCCTTTCACATCTTTGTTGAATTTATGTAAAGGTTGACAACTATTAGTGAATCTTTGCAAATGCTCATGAGAGAACTAGTCTCATTTACAATCCCTCAAGAACATTGTGCTCTTACTGTATGAAACATGAAGTGCTCTTATATTTGGAATACCTCAAAATGTTGAGTTCTATATACTAATGTTCTGTTCTATTAGTGATAAGTTAAATATAATTAGATAGAGATAATTACATCTATATATGTACTGAAACATAACGTTCATGCATAATTTGTTTTATATGAGATATTTCATCATATGTTAGGTGAACTATTGCTTTTAATATATGTTGGGTATACTTCATCACATCACATTTAAGTACTAAAACATAGGTGTTGTGTATAATTTTTTTTAAGACTGTTTACTGCATTGTATGCTAGGTGCATTATTTTTGATATTAATGTATACTGAAGATGTGTGGCTATATACTTAAGTCCTATTTTTGTATGCTATAACTTTCTATTGATATACTACAATGTCTTTCATTACTGTAATATATACATTGTATAACATAATTTGTTCAACAACCAATCGAATACATGACATTCGAACACAGTATAATCGTATACATAACATTCGAATACATTACAATTGAATACATAAAATTCAAAACATCGAATACATAACATCCAGTACATAACTTTCTATAAATCTCCATTTCAGGCGCAAGTTATCGGAGTGTCACTAACAATGGATTGATTCATGAGATCGAAAAAGACTCTCCTTCGAACGGAAATAGAGCAACGAGCATGATGTCCATCGATTATGGAGCATCTTCACCCGTGTTGGTAATGCGCAATCCCTCCAGTGTATAGAACTTGATGAGCAAAACTTTAAAGTAGGACATGGTCGTAGTTAATTGATTAGGTTGAGAACCAAGATAGTAAGTTGCAATCTAGGAAAGTATGCAGCAGTGCATCAGATCACAGTTGGAGTGTCAATGTGAATCACCTGGATGTAGACTACTACAGAAGGCTCTAGACAATCAACTAGGACAAACATGGGGAGCAAAAGACCACAGATGCTTCATGATCTAGGATCGAAGTGTAATGATCAAGTTACATCACAATGCAGACTAGGTGCAGCAGAGGTGAAAGTACAATAGACTGATTGATGGATGGATTGGGATCTAAGTAACGATCACATCGAAGATTTGAGATTCGAAAATCAGTACGAGGTTGATGGTGGTTGTAAGAAGGCGTATTAGCATTATAAGGATTAGTACAATGGACAAACAGCTAGATGTCAACATCAGAACAGTACAGTCACGGGATTCAATTCCCTGAGCCCATAAAAGGGGATTGATAAAAGTTGAAGAAGGTTGACGACGATTGTGAATTTTATTTACAAGTAAGAAAAATCTCTCAAGTGTTGTGCAATCGTTCTCGAGAGCTGTGAAGACAATATCCAAGGAAAAAAGTTCACTAGTCTACATAAAAAAACAACATCTACAGCAGAGTCTTTGAAAAGATCTGTCCAACGATCTAGGTTCTTACCTTAACAAGGGTTGTACTTGTAAGGGAATGTCTTGTAAGCCACAAAAAAAAAAAAGATAGTGAACTCACCTCTTGGTTAAACCACATTAGTGATCAAGAAAAGATTGGATTAAGCCTTCATTGATCATTTAACAAGGGTTGTTTGAACCAGTATAAAATCCTGCAGTGTTCGTACTATCCTTATTCAATACTTAGAATTGTTAGAAAACAATCCAGGATATACAAGAGACAATCATCCCAAATAAGTTGTCTCTACTGCAGACTCATTTCGCAAGTCTGTAGAGGGTTAAGGGTATACTAGTTAAGACCGGGTTTCATTGAAATGTGAAAAGGTTTTGAATAACCATTCACTCCCCCCTAGGCTATTCATTGTAAACTTTATGTTTTACAATTGGTATTTAAAGCCTGACTTTTTAGACTTAACAGTTATTAGAAACAAAAAGCTGCCTTTCTTTTCTGCCTGATATCTGCAAAGAAGTTATTAAAAGTTTATTTTGTAAAGAAAGAATGGCTCCTCCATAGCTAGGTAAGTGCCCTAATAGTGGTGAACCACCAGACTGCTCCTTCAACAAATTGATGAAAGAATGCTCCTTCAACTACTGGAAGGTAAGAATGCTAGCTTATCTAGACTCAATTGATGAAAGAATGTAGGACATAATCACATATGGTCCTCATATACCAAAGATGCCAAATCCACTAGATGACACAAAAGAAGTTGATAAGCCAAAGTCCCTGTGGACAAAGGAGGACTGGAACTTGGTGCTGGTAGATAGGAGGGCAAAAAATCAAATCTTCAAGGCCCTGGATGATGACATGTTCAAAATAACAGTCCATACCTCCTTAGTAAAGGAAGCGTGGGATGCTCTACTGCTCAGAAATGAAAAAACAAATGAGATAAGAAAAAACAAAAAGGATGTTATGATGCAGCAGCATGACTGAGTCTCCATGAGGACTGATGAAAATCTCACTACCTTCTATGAGAGATTCAATGTCTTGATCAACAATCTAAAGACACTTGGAAAGACATTTGACAACAAGGTTGTCAATCTGAAGTTTATGAGATCTATTGCAGAAGCATGGGGCACAAAGGCTACAGCAATTAGAGAGTTCAGAGATCTAGCAAAAATGCCACTTGCTCAGCTCTATTGCGTGCTGTACACCTACAATCTTGAAGTATAACAAAAGAAACACATCGACAAAGCATGGAAAAAGACCCTAGCCTTCAAGGCTCAGGAGAAGATATTGAGATCAATGACAAAAAATGACACCATCTCAACCTCATCAACAATAGAAGAATGTATGTCTAAAGAACTTGCCTTGATGGGAAAGAAATTCAGAAAGTTGTTTAACAAGAAAGACCTCAAAAGTAACAACACATCCAAATCAAAGGAAGCACACAAGAATGCGTGCTACAACTGGGGGAAAGCAGGACACTTTGTCGCACAATGCAGACGAGCCCCTCAGTAATCGTCCAGACATAAAAAGAAGAACACCACAACAAAGGCGGCTCGGGCAGAAAGAAAAAGGTAAAGCCTATGCTGCTAAAAAACTGGAATGAGACAGACTCAGATGATGAAGAGACAATCTCAAAGGCTCAGCTATGTCTCATGGACAGAAGTGATGACAAGCAACAGGTGGTTGACCTTTCCTCATCTGAGGCCTCTGTTGAGGAACTAAAGGAGGCTATCCTAGAAACCTATGAGAACCTTATTGCCCTGACAAGGGAAAATAAAAAAAACCTTAAGTTGATTGAAATCTTCAAAGAAAATTACAATGTAGCCTGTGAGGAAATTGAGAAGAAAATGACTAACTAGTGGCCAATAACAAACTCAAGGAATCAGATGAGAAAGTGAAAATTCTCACTGAAATGGTATATAAACTCACCTACAGGAATGCTGAACCGTAAAGGCAGGTTAACATATTGAACGGAAAGACACTAGATATTCAAAAAATATTGATCACATGTCAATCCTCATATGATCAATCTGGACTCGGATATAGTAAGTGGGTAAATGAGATTCAATCCTCAATTGCATATGAAAAACCCCTCCAGTCAGCAAGACCGAGGTCAAACAACCTCTTGCAAGAATATTGCAGAAGGGTGAGACCTCTACTATAAAAGAGCAGAGGAGTCAAGACTTTGCTGCTCAAATCAAAAAGGTTAACATCTCTGCTGCTTATGATAAGCAGAAGATGACGCAACCCTAAGTGCTAAAAAATGGGTTATGAACTCAAAGAATCACAGTATGCACCAAACTATTTAGTATGGAACAAAACTTCCAGTACTGTGTGAAACAGATCATATCCTACACCCTACTGTATATGTCATATACAGCATAGAGAGGTGAGAAACCCAAGCAGAAGACCCAAAGTACCAAGACCAGAGATCATGTGCTACAGTTATGGGAAAATGGGTCATAAACCATTCAAATGTAGGTCATCACACGAGAGAGTCATTCAAGTGTGGGTACCAAAGATTAACCAATAAGGACCCATGATTATGGGTACCATGTGTGAGATTGAAATTTTATGCAGGAGCATTAGGAGAAACACTGGTACCTGAATAGTGGATGCTCAAAACACATGATTGGGAACAAAAACCTGTTGAAGGAACACAGAAAAGAGGAAGGTCCCCTAGTCATATTTGGAGGAGATAAGACAGGTAAGACTAAAGGATATGGAACCTTTGGTACATGTTCCTTAATCTTTAGAAATGTTGCCTATGTCAAGGAATTAGAATATAATATGTTGTCCATAAGTCAATTATTTTTGACAAAGATTATGATGTCTCATTTGCAAAGAATATATGTGAAGTAAGGGACAAAACAACCAAAGAAGTCAAACTAGTATGGTGTAAAAAAGAGAACATATATGTAGTAGACTTTAATATGTCTCAGTCAGCCCAGATCACTTGCTTCTACACAAATGAATCTAAAGACATAAATTAGTTGTGGCATGAGAGTGTAACGCCCTCGACTTTCCATGCCGGAAGACACTTGAGCATTATGCCGTCACGGACCCGGTCGAAGACAGGGCTAAACAAAGCGAATGGGTTTTAGGGGTATAGAAGTCAAGGAAACTATAAACAGTAGCCAAATTCATAGCTTACAGTCCTGAATACCTGTTTTAATTACATCATTGGAGCAGAAGTAATGCAGATCGATTATTACATTTAACACAATACACATTTGATCTGGTATAATATCCAAAGTACGTGAGATCATCTATATGCATGCAAGCTCACACTAAGAGCCTTCAGGTGCTGTTGGGGACATACCTGCAATTGAAAAAAGAAATCATGAGCTAATGAAGCTCAGCAACCTCAGGTGTATGGATCACAATTACAGGAAACTCCCGCTAACGGCTATGGCAACCGCCGAAAGTCCCTAAAACATTTTCACATATATTGGATAATATGGACGCCACACACACAACATCGTTTCTCATTGCTTTATATGGCTTTGTTTAGCCTGCCTATTGAAATCTGATACCCAATAGATTCTGTTTTCATACCTGCCTATTATGTGCGCCGCCTTGCACCTTTTGTGCGCATTCAATGAGGTATCGTTTGCCTACATTGAGATAATTTGGGCCTCCCTGCAGAGAGCAACCCGTGGCCCCGCCACAACGGTGTAGAAGCCGCTGCATGCATGCAAAGAGGATGGGGGATGCCCATCGCTCCCTAACTAGTTCTCACCAGTGACGATGACTCAGAGGATAATACAGGAGTGCAATGACTCAAACTCAAGCCACCAAGGCTATTCAAGGATGCAACAAAAGATTGCAATGGGTCGAAGAAGGGACACCATGTTCAACCTTCTCAATAATTTCAGGAAAAACAACCAACGATCCAACGGATCCACAAGGGATGTCAATGTCGTCCTTATTAGTTCAAGGAGGCAATATTTCTTATTCGTTTGCTTTTGATTAGTTCACATGGATAGAGTCACTATGTTCCACATCCCCCGTTCCCTTTTATTTAATGATTTACTGGTCCCTTTTTTATTTCCCGTGAGGATATATTCATTATAAGGGTGCATTCTAGTTCATTTCGACCCCAAATACCCAACCACTTGTCAAACGTGATCGTATATGCACTTTTGACGCGATACTTCCATGCGCATGGGTTATATATCTCAAATACGCATTTAGGTTTAAGGTTCGAAACACGAAAATGTCATTTTCTTGGCCAAAAGGCCGTCGCGGGCGCGACCGGGCGTTCGTGACCGCGACTCAAGGCCGTTGCGGGCGCGACGATACTGTGCATCCAAATTCTAATTTTTCCTTCGTCGCAACCGCGACCCAGGATGTTGCGGACGCGACTGTTCACTGCCCAAAACCTGCAGGAAAACTCTCTGTCCGATACCAGATCCCTCAATTCACACCACAACGCATCCAAACCATTGTATACACATCAAACACAGCATAAACACATCCCACACATGCACGGACGTGTTTGAATAGTGTGAACGAATAAAAGAGGTATAATGGACGAGTGAGGTTACCTCAATTAACGATGATCCTCGATGCACACGATCACACGAATGAATACGTTGATGTTAACTAGCCGAGCAGCTGGCATTGGTGGTGTGATCGTGGTGATGTCTCTTGGTGGTGGCTGCGTGGTTAATGAGGCGATAATGATGATGATGAATCGGAGATGTAGCCGGAGATGGTGCAGGCGTCCTGTCGCTGTGATGCGCGGGCTGGCTGGCAAGGATGGTTGCCGGCAGTGGGATGTGATGGTGGAAGAGTGAGTGGAGTGGTGGGGAGAAAGGAGGCGAGAAGAGTGAGAGAATTAGGAGAAGTGGAGGAGTGGGGGAGAATACCCCGTTCTGTCCCACGATACGTCCCAAATTTGGTAATATTAATCCATGAAAAATCTATTTGCGTCGATAGATTTATCCCGTATACAAAATTATGTAAAATCTATTTGCGTCAATGAAAAATCATTGTTTCCTCCTTCTCCCAAGTTGCCTCCATGGTCAGGTTGTTAGCCCAAAGGACTTTCACTAGTGAAATGGTACGGTTTTTGAGAATCTTCTCACGGCGATCCAAGATCTGCTGAGGTTGCTCCTCGTATGTCAGATTCTCTTCCATAATGATCGGCTCATGTTGAATGTCATGGCTTGGGTCTGCCATATATTTCCTCAGCTGTGATACATGAAATACGTTATGCACGCCTGAAAGATCAGTTGGTAGTGCAAGCCTATATGCAACTTCCCCGATCCTTTTCAGAACCTCATAAGGTCCTACGTAGCGTGGGCTTAGCTTTCCCTTCTTTCCAAATCGCATAACACCCTTCGTGGGAGAAACCTTCAGAAATACATGATCCCCCACATCAAACTCGAGTGGCCCTCGTCGCACATCAGCGTACGAGTTTTGACGATCTTGTGCCGTCTTCAATCTATTTTTGATCTGTTTGATGGCCTCCGTCATCTCTCGCAATGACTCTTGCCCAATGACTATCGTATCCTCAATGTCATTCCAGTAAAGCGGTGTCCTATACCTCCTTCCATAAAGGGCTTCGTACGGTGCCATACCGATACTGGAATGAAAATTGTTGTTGTAAGTGAATTTCACCGGAGGCAAGTGTCGATCCCATGATCCTTGGAAGTCCAAGGCACATGATCGCAACATGTCTTCTAGCGTCTGGATTGTTCTTTCTCTTTGTCCATCTGAAGCTGGGTGAAAAGCAGTACTGAAATTCAATATCATACCAAAGGCCCGCTGTAAGCCTATCTAGAAATCCGCCTAAAACCTCGTATCTCTGTCGGAAACAATGGATTCTGGAGCTCCATGTAGTTTGACTATTTCTCTTACATATTCTTCCGTTAGACGATCAACACTCCAAGTGTTTTTGATTGGCAAAAAATATGCTGACTTAGTCAATCGGTCCACAATCAGCCAGATAGAGTTCATCCCTTTTGTCGTTACTGGAAGACCGACTATGAAATCCATCGAGATTGAACCCCATTTCTAGAGTGGGAATTTCCAGAGGCTGTAGTAAACCTCCGAGTAGTTTATGCACAATCTTAACTTGCTGACAAGTAATACATTTTGCTACAAACTCCACAACTTTCTTTTTCATGTTCCCCCACCAGAAGCGTTGTCGTAAATCTTGATACATCTTATTGCCTCCTGGGTGAATAGAAAAAGGGGTTTGATGAGCCTCTTCCATGATCTTTCTCTTCAAAGCATCGTCATTTGGCACACAGAGCCGTACTCAAAACCTCAAGGTACCATCCTTGTGAATCACAAAACCATTTGATTTTCCTTGTAGGGCTTCTTCCCTAAACTTCCTCATCTGCTCGTTTGCCTCTTGGGCTAGCAATATCTCTTCCTGAAGAGTAGGTTGCTCTTGTAGGTTTGCAAGTATATTGTCACTTGATGCCGGGCGGATCTCTATACCCAATTTGCAGAAGTCATTAATCAACTCAACCTCTGTGATTCTCAATAAATGTATAGTGCCTTCTGCCTATCTATCCTTTCGACTCAAGGCGTCAGGTACTACGTTCGTCTTTCCAGGATGATACTGGATGTCCAGATCATAATCTTTTAGAAGTTCCAATCATCTCCTCTGACGCATATTCAACTCCTTCTGAGTGAAAATGTAATTCAAGCTCTTATGGTCGGTGAAGATCTGGCAGGAAATTCCATACAAATAGTGTCTCCAGATTTTCAGGGCAAATATCACTGCTGCCAATTCCAAGTCGTGAGTAGGGTAGTTACGCTCATACGGATTCAATTGTCTTGAAGCATATGCAATCACCTTGCCATGTTACATAAGTACGCACCTAAGACCTTGAACAGATGCATCACTGTAAATACGGAATCCTTCCTCGTCAGAAGGAAGGGTGAGTATTGGTGCTGATGTGAGACGCTTCTTAAATTCCACGAATGCGCCCTCACACTTATCAGTCCATAGAAACTTAAGAGACTTGCGTGTCAAGTTAGTTAAAGGCATGGCGATCTTGGAGTAATCTTCAACAAATCTGAGATAATATCCGGCCAAACCAAGAAATCTTCTTACTTCTGTGCCCTTTGTCGGCCTGGTCCAATTAATCACTGACTCGATCTTCCTCGGGTTTACCTTTATTCCTTCTCCAAAAATCACATGCCCTAGAAACATGACTTTTTAGAACCAAAACTCGCACTTCTTGAGTTTGGCATACAACTGGTGAAATCACAGAGTCTCGAGAATAGTTTGGAGGTGTTCCTCATGATCTTGTTGTGTCTTGGAGTATACCAAGATGTCATCGATGAATACCACAACAAACCGGTCAATGTATGGCTTAAAGACTCGGTTCATCATGTCCATAAAGGCTGCTGGGGCATTGGTAAGCCCAAACGGAGTCACTAGGAATTCGTAATGCCCATAACGGGTACAAAATGCGGTCTTTGACACGTCGTTAGGTCGGACACGTAGTTGGTGATTCCCAGAACGAAGATCTATCTTCGAGTACACTGTTGCCCCCTGTAGTTGGTCGAAAAGATCTTCAATCCGTGGTAAGGGATATCGGTTCTTGATGGTAAGCTTGTTCAGCTCACGGTAATCGATACAAAGTCTCATACTCCCATCCTTTTTCTTAACAAATAAGACCGGCGCGCCCCATGGAGACACACTAGGGCGGATGTACCCCTTTTGAAGAAGTTCTTCCAATTGGCCTTTCAATTCCTTCAACTCCGCAAGCGCCATTCTATATGGAGCCTTAGATACTGGCGTTGCACCTAGCACGAGATCGATAGCGAAGTCAATCTCCCGTACCGGAGGCATCCCGGGAATCTCATCCGGAAATACGTCAGGAAAATCTCATGCTATTGGGATATCAGAGAGATTTATCTCCTTATCAGTCAAATCTTCCAAGCTATAGAAATATCCATGATATCCCTTTCTTAACAATTTTTGTGCTACAAGGGCTGATACCAGCTGTAGTTCTGCTTTTGAACCCTCTCCGTGGTATCTAATCTTTCCTCCCTTAGGACTCTTACACGTTATTATCTTCTTTTTACAATCGATGACCGCTTTATGCCCTTCCAACCAATTCATTCCCAAAATGACTTCAAAGTCATGGAGGTCAAAGACAATGAGAACGGTTGGGCATTCCTCTCCCCCTATAACGATAGGGGCATGGGCGATAACGTGACCGCACACGACAATCTCCCCCGTTGGTAACCTAATATGAATACCCCGTTGTATTTTTTTAGATACTAGGTTATTCTTGTTTAGGAATGACTAATGAAAGATTACGTTGCACCTGAATCAAACAAAGTATAGATATTGTTTGAAAAGAGTTGGAGATTACCGGTCACGGTAGCTCCACTTGTTGAGCCTCCTGAGGATTCATCATGAAAACTCGGTTATTGGGTGGCTTTTATTGAGACATTTCTGCCCGATTCATCTGTACCTGAGGGCGTGCAACAACAACCGACCTCTCGGTGTAGTTCCCCTGATTGTCATTTCTCTGATTATTATTCCTCTGATTATCATTCCACTTTGTGCAGTCCCTACTGATGTGACCGCACTTCCCATAATTATGGCATAGACAGGTCCGACAGTCCTTCGCCATATGTCCTATCCTTCCGCACCAAATGCATTTGATATTGGTGGTAGACCTACCCTGAGTACCGGCTGTGGACTGTAGAAATCTGCCTGAACCTGCCCGTGAGCCTTGGGACTGTCTGCGCTGATTGCCATACGCTCCACCCCCAACTCGATTTCTCGGTGGCGAGCTGTGATAAGGAACCATTTGTTGGTTCGAGCTACTAGCACTCCCATGCGATGGGCCGTCGCTTGATCGTCGATCATCCCTCTTCCTTTTCGAACAACCAAAATGCTCATCCTTGGCAATAAGTTACCGTTCATTGCTGGCAGCGCAGTCATACAGGTCTTGATAGCAGGCGTGTTTCTGACCAGTTACCTTGTCCCTAATCCTCCAGTTGAGTCCTTCAATGAATTGCTTCTATTTTTCCCTGTCCAAATGGCAATGTGGCGGTTGAAAACGCAACAAGCTAGTGAACTCTGCAGCATATTCATAGACGGTCATGTCCCGCTGCAGGAGCTTCTTATAGTCCTCTTCTTTCTGACGAGCTGTAACCAATTAAACCCTGGTGCCTTGGCATGTTCTTCCATCGTGCGCCACCAGACATCGGCCTCTCCCTTCATATAGTAAACAGCGCGGTGTATCTTTCACTGATCAGGGCATTTCGTCAAATCAAATAGCTTCTCCATTTCACGGATCCAATCCTCCAATAATGTAGGATCCCCCGTGCCGAAAAATCTGGGAGGGTTGTAGGCCAGGATACGACGGGAATAGTGATCACCGTCATGTGTTTGGGTGGGGTTATCCCTCCTTCTTTCTCTGATCAGTTCCCCCATCAATTGCTCAAGAGTGTTAGGGGCTAGTGGATCTTGCACAGTGTTGCTATTGATTGCCCATTGTAGGGGTTTGTTCAGGTCAGGAGATGACATGCTCCCAGCCTCCTGCGACACATTCGCGGCCCCATCTTGGGACATGTTTACTACTTCTTGCGACATGTCAGTATAACAACCATTGACATTCATCACCGTTAATAGGACAGAGCATTTGCATGTCGAAACAAGAAGTTTGCATTCAAAGATTTCACTCCATTTATTTACCGCAACTTTTAGGCTATACCAAAAGAAGAGTGAAGAACTGTTCTCAACCCCAAATATTAGACAGTCTTTTCACCGTATATGTACATACAGATATAGATATTTTTCAATTTATTAAGAATAACCCTGTAGCTGATCCTAGTCGGAGCCAATGTCAGGTAATCCGAGTCGGGGTCGTGGGCAGAGTCGGGGTCGGAGTCCGTATCTCCATCCGTGCCCAAGTCCTGAGCTGGGATTGGGGCTGAATCTGCATCTGAGTCTGAGTCCGACTATATAGGTGCGAAGAGCTCAGCCATAACATCGGGAGTCACCTTCCGGCTAATCGAAGGTTCAGCATCATGCCAACCCTCATTATCGTCCCAACCCCAATCAAACTGATCATCATCCTCCCTTTTCCAAGGACCTCAATAATAGGGACCTCCTCCTCGGGAACTTCCTTTGCAGGGTTATCCTCGGGAACGTCCTCCTCAGGGTCGTTCTCGGGAACCTCCTCCTCGGGTTCCTCCTCAAGTTCTTCCTCGGGATCCTCCTCGGGGTCCTCCTCGAGATCCTCCTCTTCGGGATCGACAATTGCTCCTGGCTCAGCCTGTGCCTCTAGCTCTGGAGCGGCCTATGCCTCTAGCTCTGGATCGGCCTGCGCTTCTGGCTCTAGTTCTGCCATTGCTGCTACATCCCCTACTTTCCCCATCTCAGTCTCAACTATCAGTATAGACTGCGGCTCTGGCACTATCACTGGTGCTGGTATGGGGTCTGTCACTATAGTAGGTATTATCAAGGGTGCTGTCGAGAGAGCTATCGAGGGAGCTGTCGATTGCCCAACTGCTGAAGGGTCTGTCTGAGTCACTGGCGGGGCAATCCGTACCTCCATAAGGTCGTCCCCTGGTACCATTGCGGGATCTACAGTTCTCTTTCTCTTCAGAGCATAACCCGCGATAGGTCGAATCAGGTATAGCTCCTCGGAATCCCTCGATCTCATGCCAAGTGCGTAGACTTGACCTTGCTCTCTCTCTCGCTCCCCCCGTATTTGTGTCGGCAGGTGGAGGAAAGTTATCCCTATCCCTCCATAGGATAACTGTCAACATATGGAATGTCATGTGCCACTGACCCTCCAAATAGTAAAGACTATTCACCAATAAATGGGTGTAAGCGGCACGATATCGGGAATGCCACTCGGTATCCAAAAGCGCTGTAGTAGGACGCATGCCTGAAGTATGGGGTGACGGAACATAGGGTTATCCCCAATGGTCGTCGGGATGAGGTGGTGCTCCACGAAATGCAGTATCGATAGCAACTCCATCCCCCCAGGCATAGGAGGAATGTATAACAGTATAGTCAATAATGGTACAGGACCATTAGCATCCATCCTGCTGAAAATACAATATAGATATAAGTATTTCCTCAATTTGATAGATAACTTCATCGTGTCTCACATCCTAACCTCCAAACAACATCTCTACACTCGATGCATATGCAAACCTATAAATTTGGCTTATTTATCTTTCGTGTATTTTTAGTATCTAACCCTAAAATCCTGCTCTGATACCACCTTGTAACACCCCGGTCCGTGACAAGGCTACACAAACCGAATGGGTTTTAGAGGTATAGAAGTCAAGAAAACTATAAACAGTAGCCAAATTCATAGCTTATAGTTCTGAATATCTGTTTTAATTAAATCATTGGAGCAGAAGCAATGCAGATCGATTATTACATTTAACACAATATACATCTGATCTGCTATAATATCCGAAGTACGCGACATCATCTATATGCATGCAAGCTCACACTAAGAGCCTTCAGGTGCTGTTGGGGCATACCTGCAATTAAAAAACATAAGCGTGAGCTAATGAAGCTCAACAACCTCAGGTGTATGAATCCCAATTACAGGGAACTTCCGCTAGCGGCTATGGCAATATCACACAATATATCAGCACCTAGAACACCACAGCAGCTTGGTGTAGCCGAGGGAAAGAATAAAACACTAATAGAGGTAGCTAGTTACTGGGCAGAGACACTAAACACTGCATGTTATATCCTAAACAAATATCTTATACACAAGATACACAAAAAGATACCTTATGAGTTATGGAAGGGAAAGACACCAAGTGTCAACTACGTTCATGCATTCGGTTGCAAATGTTATATTCATAACAAAGAGTAACAACACATAGAAAAATTTGATCCTAAGTCAGATTAAGGAATATTCCTAGGATACTCCACAACTAGCAAAACATTTACAGTCTACAATAAAAGAATAAGACTGGTTGAACAATCTGTACTTGTGTCCTTCGAGAATTCCTTACTTGACCTCGCATTGCTAATGTCTTCGATGAAGAATGTGCCTGTGCAGATGATGAACAGATTACAAACCAGTACTCAGATGCTGCAATAAAGGATGAACTGTCTAAACCAATTGTAGAAGACAATAAAATAGAAATCGAGCTAGAACCGTCTATAGTTCAGGAGCAACTCAAGAAAACAACACTTAGTGAAATACAGGACAAGAGGAGATGGAATAAAGCACACAACCAAGATGTGATTATTGAAGACAAAGATGCACCAGCACAGACCATAAGAGCAACAAAACGAGAATGCCTGTCTACATGTTACATAGCAGAGATGGAAGCAAAGACCATCAAACAAGCCTTAAGTGACTCAAACTGGATGGATGCCATGCAAGAAGAGCTAAACGTGTTCCAAAGAAATGAAGTATGGTATCTAGTTCTCAGACCAAAGGAATATCCAGTGATAAGCTGCAAATAGGTCTTCAGAAATAAAACAGATAAAAACAGGACAATTATAAGAAACAAAGCCAGATTGGTTACCAAAGGGTACTCTCAGAAAGAAGGGATAGATTTTGATGAAACGTTTGTCCCAGTTGTAAGACTCGAAGCCATAAGAATGTTCTTTACTTATGCTGCCTTCCAAGGTTTCAAGGTTTACCAAATTGATGTGAAGATTACATTTCTCAATGGAAGGCTTCAGGAGGAAGTCTATTTTGAGCAACCTTTAGTCTTTGAAGACTATGAACACCCTGATTATGTTTACAGGTTAGAAAAAGCTCTGTATGGACTGAAATAGGCTCCAAGGGCATGGTATGAAAACTATCTCCACCTTCCTATGTGATAATGCCTTCCAAAGAGGGAAAGTAGACACCACCCTGATTGTTAAGAAACACAAGAATCACACTTTGCTAGTGCAAAAATATGTTGATGATATTATTTTTGATTGCACTAATGACAAGCTGTGTGAAAGGTTTGATGCACTAACGAAGTCCAAATTTCAGATGAGCCTAATGGGAGAACTAAAATACTTTCTAGGACTTCATGCAAGTACAACAATTGAAGAGTGAAATATTCACAAATCAAGCTAAATACTTGAGATACATAGTTAAGAAATTTGGACTGAAAAATGCCAGTCATATGAGTACACCGATGAGCTCCACTACAAAGATTGATAAAGATGAAAATGGAAAATCAATCAACCAAACACTATAAAGAGGGATTATAGGATCCCTGTTGTATTTGACAGCCAATAGACCAGAAAGTCTCTATGATGTTTGTGTTTGTACAAGATATCATTCTGATCCTAAGGAATCTCATTATATTGTAATAAAGTGGATCCTGAGATATCTCAAAAGAACCCCCAATCCAGGTATATGGTATTCTAGGGAATAAGATTTTACACTAAGTGGCTATTCGAAAACACACTTTGCACGATGTAGGGTTGATTGAAAAAGCATAAGTCGAACGTGCTAATTTTTAGGTGTAAGGATCGTATCCTGGTTCAGTAAGAAGCAGACAACTGCTTCACCCTCTACCACAGAAGTCGAGTATATTACAACAGGAAATTGGGCTCCACAAATTCTATGGATGAGGTCACAACTTACAAACTATGCATTTACGTTTTCCAAAAGATTAATCTTTTATAACAACACGTCTGCAATGGCCATTTTGGAAAATCCCGTTTTCACTCAAGAACCAAAACACATTGATGTCAGATATCACTGTATCAGAGATCATATGTAAAAGGCCATATCAAATTAGAATATATTTCTACAGAAAAACAAATTGCAGATATGTTTACAAAGTCTCTTGATGAGATCAAATTTACCTAGTTTATGGGAAAATTGGGTATGATTGACTTAAATGAATAAGACCAAAATGCTCTACTGCACAGTGAGAAGTATACTAGCATTTCAAATCCCCTTCTGCGTTGTCATTTTTGGAATGAATTTGTTCTGTAAGAATTTCATAACGGTCAAAATAGTGACTGTTCTGCAAAAAGAAAGGCAACATCTATTTTTTTATTTTTTATTTTGGATTTACAATGGTAACTTTGTCACCTATAAATACTTCAGTACATGAGAGAACTTATACTTTTTACTTTCACTCTCTCTCTCTCTCTCTAAACTCTCATACTCTCAAAGACCTTGTACTACAAAACCCTCTGTTCATTCTCAATTTCTTTCTCCAAAACTCAGAACTTTTCCAAAGCTTCTTAATTGAAATTGATTTAGAAAATGACCAACATAGAATCGAACTCTCCATCATCATCCGAAAGAACTCAAAGCTGCTTTATTCCTTCAAGAAGGGTGGAATTCCAAACTAGGGTTGTTCTCGATTTTAAAACCCTAAAGGATGAATTGGATGAAGTAAAGGAGATCGTGGAGCTCAGTCAAGATGCAGGATTAAGGTACTTGTACGAACGAACCAGTCGGATCGTTCAAGATGAGGTCTTAGACTTCACTGAGAAGGCCAAGGTTGTGAACGACTTCCTGAAGATCACCTAGACCTCAAATAAGAAGATAGGGAACATGATAACTCTCGAGGACTTTGAGCGATTGTTCAAGGTATCCAATGAAGGATCTAGAATAATACCTCACTCCATAGTAACAGACAGGAGGCATGCCATGTTGAATGATGAGCACAAAGACGAAGGAATCAGAACCATAAAGAAATATCTCTCCAAATCCCACAAGCTGCTTGCTGATGTGGTAAAGAAGGCAATCATGTCAAGAGAGTTTACAAAGGACCAAATCACGTCAGACCAACAGGAGATTATGTGTGCAATCCTATCAAAGCATAAGCGAAATTGGGCCAAGCTACTGATGTATCAACTAGTCAAAGTAGTCGAGGCCAGACAACCACTCTATGAGAGAGTGATCAGCATACTGCTGAAAGATAAGCTGAAGCTATCAGAAAAATTGGGAAGGCCATGGATTGCTATCTTAATTGAAAAACAGCCCCTTGGATTCTCAAACAAGAAAAAGGAGGTGCAAGCTATCTTAATTGCCTCTGATCAACCACTAAAAGAGATTGCAAAGGAAGTTGAGGAGACAAAGGCCAAATCACCAGCGACTGCAAAGGGCACCATCAAACACTCTATTGCTAAGGAAGCTGAAATAACCAAAACTGCACAGCTGACAAAGAGAAAGCCTGCAGCACGGCCTCCCAGGATAACTAGAAGAAAACTGATTATGCAGACCTCCGAAGATGCTGAGGAAGCATCATCAAAGGCATCTATGGGAGATGATCCAATACAAGAATAGGAAGTTACTCAGCCAGAGAAGGCAACAGCTGAAGAAGAAGTAGATGTATAGCAACAAATTAAGAAATCTCCCAGAAGAGAAGGAAAGGACCCCTCAACAGAACAAGAACCAGTTGTTCCTGTCCCAGTCAGCATACGTGAACCAGTCCCCTCTCCTGTACCACCTATTCTGAATGTCAGGGTGGAAAAGGGTGAGAAATCAAGGATGGCGTTCCCTAAAGACATAGAAAAAGCTGTTCTGCATGGCTCCAATTTAGCCACAGAAATAATCAGGGAGGGAACAAGTGAAGGACTAATTTCACTCATCACACAAGCATCAGAACTATAGAGTAAAGTGGTTGAAGGTCCTCAAGCAGAATTTAGAAAAGAAATGACAGCAAAAGGGTTCAACAGGAAACAAATAGAAGCGATGGATGCTGAGATATGAAAAGAAACATTAAAAGCTCAAAAGGCTCGAACAAAGGAGATAGTGCCCTCTCCCTCAATCGGAAAAAAGAGAAAACGTCAACAACAACAGCCATAATATCAATCTCGTCTGCAAGACTAGAGCTAATGAGTCTGTCGACTATTACAACAAAGGTATGAGGAACCACAACCACTACAGTAGATGAGGTACAGAAGACAACCACTATCATCACACCTTATCAAGAAACAATAGATGCAGTATTGCAGACCGCCTTATCCCTGCAAACGCTAGCAACAAGACACTCTGTCAAAACCAAGCAACTCCTTGGCATCCCAGAAAAGGAGTCTATGCTGCAATAATTCATACGGGAGAATAAACTCCCATTGAAGGGAAAGAGGAAAGCAACTCATCAACAATCAAAACTGGTCCCCTCTGGTCCCATAATTAGATATAGAATCAACCCAGATGGAATCAAGACTGAGGTGGGAATGGTTGATGGGCTCATAGAAGCTGAGACTGCACAACTGGCTATAATGGAGAAGAAGGATGAGGCAAAGAAGAAAAGACCAACTGAGCCATACATCCTTTTCAGTGGCACTCTGCAGATCAAAGATTCAACTCTTAAAATCACAAGAATCCGACAAGCTCAGCTTGAAAAGGTTGAGTTAAAGAGGCTGCTTGACAAACATTTAAGGGCTGCAACTCTTATGTTTAATGAATATCTCTTCAGACCTACCATTTGGAGACCACCCTCTCCAGGAGATGACGATGACAACGACAACAATGGAGGACAAAACAATGAGGATGATGCAGCATTGGAAGACGTCATAATTGAAGACGTGGCTCGAGAAGCCACAGACAAAGAAGTTCAGCCACATCTAACACAAGAAAGGGAAGAACATCTTCAATTAACACCAGCAGCGAGCACTCTTTCCTTCACAGATGCAGACGACACCCACAAGCCACCTAAAGATGAGGCTGCAGATCAGGCTCAATCTACAGAAGCTTATCAAGTACAGGTCACTGGATCATCAATTGAAGAAAAAGGTGATGGGGATAAACAGGATGAAATCATCATTCTAACAGATAAAGGATTTGAGATGTCTACTACAGTCAAGGAGCCACAAAGCCAAGAAGCTACATCTGAAGAAATGAGTCTACAAAAGCTAAGGAAACATCTGCTGGATGAAACTCCCATCTCAAGTGGAGCAGTCCTGCAGCACACAACTATAGATCAAAGAGTACCACTCCTCAACATTCAGTTCACTCCTCAATCCACCTTTGGGCTTGAGTAGACTACAGCAGATCCTCGATCAGTTAGCTTTCCAGAAGGATTGCTCTATGGAGCTACTACAAACATCCCAATGACTCCAAGGACGACTGCAACAAGTCTCAAACAACTCTTGACAGCATCACGGGCTCAAGCATCACCCTCACTGACTATAGTGGCAGGATTTTTTAAAGACAAGCAATCCCTCACAAGGGATGATTCTGACATCATTGACTTGGAAAAATGACAGAAACAAATACTTCACTGAGTTCTATGATGTCCTCTTCGGCATTGGCAACCAACTGCATCAACAAATCAAGAAGAGCAATGCCCTCAGTCTCCAACAATATCGCAGAAATGCCTCCAACCTAATTAGACTCAAGACTGCATAAAACCTTCAACATCCAGAAGCTACAGACCTCTCTCCAAGCCACTCAAGACAAACTCCAACAATACATTCAAAACAATGACAGCAGACTTACCCTGTTGGAAACCAAGGTACAGGCCGAAATTGCCAATGCCAGTACTGCTTAGCAGACCACCACCATTGAACTCAAGGCCTTAAGGCAAGCAGTTGAGGTTCTCAAAGCTGCACTATCTGCCTCTTCTCTTGCTAAATCTGATGGCAACAAAAAGGGAAAGAAGGACAAAGAAAAGAAAGACACTACCAAGGGGGAGGAAGGCTACAAGAAAACGTCCAAGGAACCCTCAAGATCTCAGAGGGAGGCTCAAGCAACCGAGGAAAATAGGAAAGAAAAAGATCCAGAAACACTATCAAAGAGAAAAATCTCTGTTAGAAAAGCACAGCAAAGGAGACAAAAGATGCAAGGAGCACAGAGGTCATAGATATAACACTTACAATGCCCTGTAATTTCTATTTTCCAACTTTGTATCAAAAATGTTGTTTTGGTATTGTAATCTTGTTGTTTTAAAACTAAAAAGTTTTGTTATCATTAGTTTAGGGGGAGATTGTTACGAATGTGCAATCCCTCCGTTGTATAAAAATTTATGAGTAAACCTTTAAGTAGGACATGGTCGTAGTTAGCTGAGTAGGTTGAGAAGTAAGATAGTAAGTTGCAGCATAGGAAAACATGTAGCGGAGAAGCAGACCACAATTGCAATGTCGATGTGAATCGCCTAGATGCAGACTTATATAGAAGGCTCTAGACAATCAACTAGGACAAATATGGACAGCAAAAGACTACAAATGATTCAGGACCTAAGATCGAAGTCTCATGATCAAGTTATATCATAATGCAGACTGGGTGCAGCAGAGGTGAAAGCGCAACAGACTGGTTGATGTATGTACTGGGATTTGAGTAACGGTCACATTGAAGATTTGAGGTTCGAAAATCAGTACGAGGTTGATGGTGGTTATGAGAAGGCCTGCCAACATCATGAGGATTAGTACAATAGACAAACAGTCAAATGTCAACATCAGAACAGTACACTCACAAGTTCCAATTCTCTGTGCCCATAAAAGTGGAATGATAAAGCTCAGAGAAGGTTGACGACGATTGTGAATTTTATTTGCAAGCAAGAAAAATCTCTCAAGTGTTGTGTAATCGTTCTCGAAAGGTATGAAGAAAAGATCCAAGGAAAAAGGTTCAGTAGTCTGCACCAAGAATATCATCTGCATGAGAGAAATTAGTGAAACTTTGATTTTTGGGAGATAGGGACCATGACATTTGACTGTGTTGATTATGAATCGGTGTGCTATGTTGAGGAGATAATGAACGTGATTTGGTCCGAATTGAATGGAGAAATATGAGGGTGGGAGTGAAGATTGAGAAAAGTGAAGGTGGACCTCGAAAGCAACAAATGAAAGGGTTGAATTCAAACAAAGATTTTATTTTCCCTTGTTTTTATTTATCCAAAATGGGGTCAATCATTCATTGGGGAGAGGGTACAAGATTCTTCAAATGGGGTGCAAAATGTGTGTGGAATTATTTTTATGGGTAAAGTATAATGAATCATTGAGATAGAGATTTTATAGGTACTTTGCCATATTAATTTAATTTTATTTTTTATAATTTTTTCAGAAGGAATTTTATTATTCTCTTTTTTTTTTTTTTTAGTTTAGAGGGGTATAGGAGTTCGATCATCGGTTGTGTAATCGTGAGTAGCACATCAGGAAAAAAAAACCCTAAGAAAGAAAAATAAACTCTAAAATATATTATTTCTCATAAAATATGAATGTAAATACCATTAAAAAATAAATGCATAAAAAAGCATTCCTAAATCATAAAAAACTAAAACCCCTAATGTGTGTGAAAACATGTATATTTTATTAGTATTAAACCTATTGTTTTGTCGCATCTTAGTTCGTTATATTACGTTTTTAGTTTATTTTGTGTTTTTGCATTATGATATTGTTTTTTTTTTTTTTTTTTTTTTTTTGTTTTTTACATAATAGGTTTGGTGGTGAAAGACATTATGTGGAACTTCATGAAGATTATGGAAGAAAGTGATGCAAAGAATTAGTTTTGCAAGCGCGTTCGACTATGAAGATTATGATCCAAGTCAATGTTGCGAAGTTTTAAACAT
The DNA here is from genome assembly GCA_035668315.1 of Drosera spatulata. Classification (NCBI taxonomy): domain Eukaryota; kingdom Viridiplantae; phylum Streptophyta; class Magnoliopsida; order Caryophyllales; family Droseraceae; genus Drosera; species Drosera spatulata. The sequence continues at coordinate 27,752 of JAOVYX010015365.1, forward strand.
TTATGAAGATGTTCACGATCATTTTGTAGTGTTTTGAAGCTATATAATGACCGTTCTAATGAAGAAAACGAAAAAAGAAATCAGTTATAGGTGGCAACGAGCCCCCTAGGAGTCCAGAACGACCGTCTGAAATGAAGAACTAAGGTAGAGCTTCAGTTTTGTTGATGGTGACTCAAAGCACGCCACCGCCTTTGACCAGCCGTCGTCACCACTAGCCGCCGCCGCCTTTGTCCTCACCTAGCCGTCGCCGCCTTTGTTCTCATCCAGCCGCCTTTGTCTTTATCAGGCGGAGAAAACTTGCACGCCTCATTCTTCCTTTACTATAAATACGGGAGAGGTTTGAGAGGAAAATCAGGCAGAGAGCCGCGGAGATTAGAGACAAGGAGAGGAAGAGTTT
>JAOVYX010015366.1:0-28129 GCA_035668315.1 Drosera spatulata
GAAGAGCATCGTTCGATATGATCTTTCATCCCCAAGATATTGCAGCTCCACTATCTCCTGAAGGATGCCATAGTAATCCATCTCACCATCTCCTTTAACACATGCGCCATAATTTTGAGTTGCTTTAGTGGATCCATGTTCCAAAATGTCAAACAAATACCTATTGATGTAATATTGAGGATGCATATACACTTGCGTGGTTGGTCGTGCACCAAGGATACGAATCATCTTATTTGGAACATCGTGTGATAAAACCTGCACTCAACATAAAGAAACGTGCAACACTTGATGTTAAAACAATCGTCCTTCCCATTAATGGGCACAAAAATAGTTCACTCTCACATAATTTTAAAGCCAAATAGGTCATGAATCTCCATGTCTGGTTCATATCTCCTGACTTGATCTGAACCACCCCTTTCTCATCATGTCTTGCTTAAATAGCCTAAACTCATGTTGGAATAAAGCTTATATTATTGAAAAAAAAAAATACTCAAATGCTTTTTCAAATAACTCTGGAAATTGCTTATTACCTCTCATACTCGAAGAATAACTCAGAATTTCGTAAAACATACTATGGGCGGCAAAAAACTCTTTCTGATCTAAAGTAGTCCTTCTCACAGATGAATTATCCCCCCATTGCTACGTAACACAGATGAAAGATATGAATTATCAACATCGCCCCATTCTCAACAATTGCGACGATGATCTCTTGATTTTGTATCCACCCCAGGGCCAAAATAGTTCTTCCAAAAGTTACTCTGCTCCTCCATAAGATGCGCCTCACAAATAGAGTCCTCGACATATGCTTTGTTGTCAATCTTTCCCTTCAAGTGAAACAAAAACCTGAAAGGACAAAAATTTCATCTTGAGTTCGTATCTAGGAATTTTTTTGAGGTTAAAAAAATATGTAAGCTATGGATTTCTACCTTTCAAAAGGGTACATCCATCTGTAGTGAAGCGGTCCGGCAATTTTAGCCTCATGGGGAAGATGCAAGGATAAGTGTTCCATAGAGTTGAAAAATGCAAGAGGAAACAATCTTTTTAGCTTGTATAAAATCTCAGAAATCTGCCTCTCCAGTCGCTCCATATCTTCACGACGAACAATATTACAACAAAGATCTCTGATAAATAAACTGAGTCCCGTTAAGACACTCCACACATGATTGGATTTAAACAACTCCTTGAAGACAACAGGAAGCAATCTCTGCATGATAACATGACAATTATGGCTCTTTAGTCCCTTTAGACACCATTCATTCTCACAAATGCAGCATCTTAGATTGGAGGCATATCTATCTGCAAACCTCAGTTTCTTGAACCATTCACACAACACCTTTCTTGCCTTCTTTTTCAACACATAAGGAGCATCTTACCGTTTGTTCGAGGCCTCTTCTATTCCTCTTTTTCCTCAAATGCAAATTCGGACAGTTACAATATAGTTTGATATCTTTCCTTGCTGTAATTGTGTCTTTCGTCTTGCCCTTCACATCCATGACAATGTTGAACACATTATCAAACATGTTTTTCTCAACATGCATGACCTCGAGATTATGCATGATTAGCAATTTGCTCTAATACGAAAGGTTCCAAAAACTGCTCTGCTTGCTCCAGTCATGAGACTAATGGAAATCCTCGGGATCTATCAAAAATAAACAATCACATATCTCATCCCCATCATAAATAGGCATATGATTATCTTATTCGGTCCTATTCTTCGAAAACCACTCCTGTTAGCCCAGAAAAGATGATCGTACAGTAAAAACCTACAATGACAGTCAAACCATGACTGCTTTTTCCCATGCTTCAAGGTCTTGGTATGCTCCATACAATGAGGACATGCTAATCTTCCAGTTGTGCTCCATCCCGATAACATTGCATAAGCTAGGAAATAGCCGACGGTTCACAACAACGTAGCCCTCATTTGAAATGTTTGTCCTCGATGAACATCAATGTCTCCTCCCCAAAGCTCCACAAATACGTCAACTCATCAATCAAAGGTGTAAGTATATATCTAGATTTTCTTTTGAACTTTTAGGCCCAGGAATGATCATGGAGAGTATCTTGAACTCAATCTTCAGGCACAAGCCAGGAGAAAGATTATATGGTGTCAATATCACAGGCCAACATGAGTACTCGGATCCGAAATTACCAAATGTGAGTACAACATATCTCACAGAGCAACAGATACCATTGCTATTGTGTTGAAGGATATCTGTCCAGAAGATAATGTGATGACCAACACGTTGTATTCGACTAACAGGTTGATGAGGGGCATTCGGCTTCCTGTTCAAAAGATAGATGTTTGTCCCTATGGCTGCATGCTATTCTGGAAAGGGAGATGACGACTTGGAGTCATGTTCCGTTTGTGGTGCATCTCGATACAAGGAAAAGCAGAGAGGCAAGAAAACGGATTGCCCTAAAAGTATTGAAATATTTTTCGATAACTCCGTGGCTGCAATGATTGTATGCAACTAAGATCAGTACCGAGGCGATGTCTGGCACTCCATCAAGTACAGCGTTGAAGATCAAATGTCGCATCCATCAGACAGTGAGTCTTGAAAACATCTGGATAGGGAGTTCCCTTCATTCTCTACAGAACGGAGAAATGTTCGTTTGGGATTATACCTATATGCGGCCTCCAGCTGAGAGAGTTGTAACTAGGATACAACGGCTCCCATGCTGCATTCAACATGTCAAAGAACTCCTTGGAAGAAGACGATGGATTGTCCTCGACATCATTTATGTTCCCTACCATGCTCTCAAAGTTACCAGCCTCAAAACCATCCTCCACCATGTTCTCATAGGGATTAACCCCGAACATTCTCGATGATTCACCCACTTCGACCTCCCCATGAAAATTCCACCTCCAATGTTCAGGCAAAAAACCGGACGTACACAAATGTGTCCTCACGACATCAACCAATTGATAGTCTATATTCCAACACTTCATACATGGACACTTCAAGTAATCAAAATAGTTGAACTTTTGATGTTGAATAGCAAAGTTTATGAATTTGTTGACATTCTCGGCGTACTTCTCACTAAAAAATCCGTCGACTAATTGTTCATACATCCAAGATTTATCATATATGCATGATAAATCCGAATCCATCACTTTGTCCACAAACAAGTTCAACATTTAGCTAACAAAAATCTAACTTTTTGTAAGATAATTTTGATTTCATACATCCAAAATTCACAAATTAGTCGGGGCTCTAATTTTTTATCCCACTATTTTTTTAACTTCCCAATTTTTGATTCTTTCCCACTATTTTTGATAACTTTACTAAATTTTTTTCCTACTAATTTAATCCATACATCCAAAATTCACAAAAACCATTATTAATTTTGATTTCATACATCCAAAGTTCTAACTTTACTTCTTCTTTTTTTTTTGTATTAACTTTATTGTTTTTTAACTAACAAATAAGGATATTGTTTTCATAATCCGGGCTCTATTTTTTATCCCACTAATTTTTCAAACCCTAAATCAATTCATAAATTAATCCAATCCAAACCAACATCCAAACAATCGTCATCCTTACCATCCTCAAACAATCGCTCCAAACCATCAATACTCCATCAACCTCATTATCCTCAAACAATCGCCTAACTTAATCAAACCATTTACAGACGTCACAACTAACCGTCGTCTAAACCAACCATAACCTACACCAACCATAATCAACGCAAATTCATCAACAAACGAAATAATCAAAACAAATCGTAGGTTAATTAAATCAAATTTAAATCAATTTAGAGAATAGGTTTAAAAAAAATTACACACTTGCGGATGGTTACGGAACGGTTGCGGGATGGAACCCTTTCTCCTCGCCGGACTTTGCCGGAGCTCCTCTTGTCGGATTCTTGGCTAGTGGGGATATGCGGCGATGGTGGGATGTGCGATGGTGGCTGATGGGTGACAGTGGCAAATGTGCGACGGTGGGATGGACGACGAGGGAGGTGAGGGTGGCAGGGAGGTTGGAGGAAGTGGTGGTCGTCAGTGGCGACGGTGAGAAATGGGTCACCGTCGATGGTCGTCGGTGATGGTTTGGGGGAAACGGAAACGGGGAAGGGGAAGTGAACGAGGGCAGGTCTCGGTTCTGCTTTTAGATAATAAAACTTAACGACTGATTTGATCGCTAACCTTTATTTGTGACCGTTTCGGTGGTTAGTTTTGTGACCGATTCTAAATTCCGTAGCTAAAGTTTTTTGCGGTCGAACATGACGTGGCATGCCTGTGTGTTTCAAACCCCAGTATGCCTTTTCATTAATTGAAAGAATACAAGATGAATAGTACTATATATACTACCTCTTCACCAACCTCACCACCAATATGGATAAAGATTTCAAAACAATCTTATTTTACTTCTTTGTATGCATCTCTTCAAGTTTCTACTCAAACTTGATATTTGATGCTTTATGCTCCCTTAACTACGCTTAATGGAGCAAAATACCAATAATTTCAAATGTGTCACTATATATAATGAAAGAATGTTATCTTTAGAAAACAATCAAATTTCCATGATCTTTATTATTGGTGAATTGGTTAAAAATATCCAACGCAAGTTTTTCTTATATTTTAGTACCCATTGGGATTTGTGAACTGCAAACAAAATGTCTGTGAACTGCAAACGAGGGTCTGTGAACTGCAAACAAAGAGGTGTGAACTGTAAAATCGAAATAGATATCAAAACGTAAGGAAAACTTGCATTGGATACTTTTGTCCACTTTATTATTTATTATATCTTGTTTAAACTTTCTAGGAGGTATTATTTCGTATTTTGCAGTAATAAAGAAAACATGGATGAAGCAGTGGACTACTAGGCCCAAAAACCAAGTCAAATTTGGCCCAAAATGATCATCCATTCTCCCAACAAACAAAACCAGTTAAAAACATCCAAGAAATATCTGGAAACCGCAGGCCAAATCGTGTTCCACAACTTTCCACATTCCCCCACACTCTACGCATCTCTACATATACACCAATCCCGTTACTCTTTGTCCCTTTCCTCATTACTTCATCGCCCTTTGACCTAAATCTTCCCCATTAAGCAAACAAAATTCCCCAAATCACTAATCATCGTCTGGGTCATCGTCAATCCCGCATATTCCTGCCGATTTCATCTGGGTTTTGATCCAATTTATCTGGGTCGTGCTCAATTTTTCTGGGTTCTGTCTAATTCTTGATCTTGTTGATTTGAGAATCGTGAATTTGGGTTTGGTGAAATTAGGGTTTCGAAGATGTGGCACACGGCGTATAGGAAAGATGATGTCGAGGTCGGCGGAGGAGGGAGTCGGCCGCTGTATCCGATGATGATGGAGTCGCCAGAGCTCCGGTGGGCGTTTATTAGGAAGATATATGCCATCGTCGCTATACAGTTGTTGGCTACGATTGCGGTCGGTGCTGTTGTCGTGACGGTTCATCCGATTTCGACTTTCTTTGTGTCGACTACCGGCGGGCTTGCGCTTTATATCGTGCTCATAATCACTCCGTTCATAGGTTTGTGGTTGATTGATAATTTTGATGGGTTTGATTCTGATTTTTTAATATTTTCTTGTTGGTGATTGATTTATTGATTTTGTGTTTGCAGTGTTGTGCCCGTTGTATTATTATCATCAAAAGCATCCTGTGAACTACTTGTTGCTTGGGATTTTCACAATTTCGCTGGCGTTCGCTGTTGGATTGACTTGCGCCTTCACTAGTGGTATGTTTGATCTTCTCTTCCCTTTGATGGTAATCGTTTCTTGTTGGTTTGTTGATAGGAATGAGATATTTTTAGGATTACACCGAAGTTTTGGTAGTTATCTGCATAGTCGACGCATGAAACATGGATCTTTGGGGACATGTTTCGGAAATTTTAGTAATACGTGTATGAGCTAGGTATTGACAGACAGTTTGTGGTTCCATTGGAAAAAATTTCAGTTGTGATTTGAGTAAGGTTGCTCATGTGTTTATGATGTTGCTTCCATGATGATCCCATGATTCATGGTGGAGCTTGGTTGCTAATTTTTATCTTCTTGAGATAAAAGGGAGAAAAGGACTGGTTGGCTGTCTCTGCCTATTTGGCTTAGCAGCACGGTTTAGGCGCTCATATTTCTTGAAGAATTTCTAAATGGAGAGTTTCTTGGAAATTAAGAAAGTGTGCACATCAGGTCTTAAATTAGAAGAGTTGGTGGAGTGACTGGGGTCAGTATTAGTTTACAATTGGTATACGATTCCAGCTCTATCTAGTGAGGACGTAGTGGTAACTGAGAAAGAAACATGACCAGTATTCAACTCATATAATTCATTAGGGGATATATAATGCTGGGGGCTACGATGATCTAGGTTCCCGTCTGAAGGAAGAAGCATTTTCTGATGATAACTCATACAAGTTGAGGACCAGGTCGCATAGATTATGTTATTGGGGTAACTCCTGTAAGCATACTGTCCAGACATACGTTTGTTCGTTGTAAGGTACAATGATCTTCTGTAGTTTTGGCTTGCAAAAAATTCAATAAAGTCAGATAAAATGTAGTTTGATTATTTGGCAATTTGAGATTGTATTATGGCTTAAAAAGAAATTAGGAAGTGGAAATTGTTCTTACTTTTCTGTGATGAATGAGGTATGAAGGGATATGTGCCCATTGTTGTTGTAGCTTTACACGAGGGGTTCATCAGCTAATTAGTGGATTGACAGTTACTGTGTTTATTAGTCTTTTTTTGATTTTGATCACTTGCGCTTATAATTTGAGATGTGCTAATGGTTTTCTTCTTACTTTGACCAGGTAAAGTCATCTTGGAAGCGGTGATCCTGACAGCGGCTGTGGTTGTCAGTCTCACACTCTACACATTCTGGGCAGCGAGGAGGGGCCATGACTTCAATTTCCTAGGTCCTTTCCTGTTTGGAGCTTTGTTCGTCCTCATATTGTTCTCTTTGATTCAGGTACACCATACTTTCCCATTGTTTGGATGCTCTCTGGTTAAATGATGAGATTATTGGAATTGGTCATCCTAAGATGTATGTTTCTGGTGTTGTAGGTGTTATTCCCGATGGGTAAGATCTCTGTGATGATCTATGGTCTCTTGGCTTCAATCATCTTCTGCGGGTACATCATCTACGACACTGACAATCTCATCAAGAGGTACTCATATGACGAGTACATCTGGGCAGCGGTTGCTCTGTACCTGGACGTCATCAATCTCTTCCTCGCTCTCCTCACGGTATTTAGAGCTGCTGAGAGTTGAACTCTGCCGGGTTGTTGGTGCTGGATTCTGCTGTGGAGAGCTGAAAGTACCTTCCGATTTGTGGTGCCTGGGTCCCTGGTTGATGCAGAATATTTCGTAAATAGTTTTGCTTCCTTTTGTTCATTTAGTAGATATCTCAAATTTCGACTATACTGATGCAAGTTTCGGTATGTGAATGTTCTGAGGAATGTTGGGAACAGGGAAATAAAGTGTGTTGTACGGATTCTTGGCTTCTTACTGCGAAGATATAAATACGGCTAGCAGCACCTCTACTATTGCAGAGTGTCCTCTTTTTCTTTCATGTGTTTTGCCTGTGTCGTATGCTTCTCTGAATTTATTTTCTTAAGGGTGATACAGCCCATGGGTAAGACTATTCCTGGGCTGATCGCCCTAGGCTAAGTGAGTTATCTTGGTTGAGATTGAAATTGGAGAAAATTGTGATCGGCCATTACATTATTATCGTTTCTGCAAGCTACTTCGTATATATCTTAAGTTTTATAATAGGATTCTGGTCGATTGTATAGAAGAAGATGTTAGTGGCTAATCGATTTTATTGGTACACTAAGAAGAAATCACAATGGGAGAACGCCTCCCTCGAAAATGTGCCTATTTTCACGATAAACTTCAGATACAGCTTAGCATCCCAGGTAACACAGGTATGAAAAACGAATAAGAGGAGCTACCATCTTCCTGTGTCATGTGAAGGCCAGGAGGGGAAAGCTCCTCGAGTTGAAGAGTGTTAAAAGTAGGAAAGCTTAGTAGTTGAGTTGGTGGTTGAAAATCAACAATCATAGTTCAGCTTTGATTGAGTGTTCAAGTGAAAAACCGGCATCTCCCTTGCGTTCTTATTGGCTTTAACTGGATGTGAGAGGTCGTCATGAAGTTTTCGTGGTTAACTGCACTGTGATTATCAAGAGCTCGAGGCTGGGGTGTGCCCAAGTCTGGATTTCCTGCTAATAAACAGCTAGAAAGTAGTGTGGTAAAAAATTTACCCGACAGTTGCACACCAGTCAGTCCGCAGGTTACACTTGCACATAAGTGAGCGAAACATAAAGTTGAGTTGCATGGACCCCGAATTTCTACAGCATTAGACAACTTCCGTAGGTCAATCATGTGCGGCAAGAAAATCGCATTGACTGTTAACGGTTGCTTCTTATGCTGATTTGGTGAAGGTGCCAGTGTGATAAGGTATGTGGGAACATGAGGATTACATGTGTGAACGTGGGGGTCTAAACTTGAGCCACAAGATTTACATATCGTCGGATGGGACGGTTTGAGGAGTCGTCACCTACTTGATCTCCAACCAGGAAATGTTGGATAGGGGTTGGTTTTCGGAAAGAGTTCTGGACCTGGAAGCTGGGTTAAGTGGTGGGAAGGTCACGTCAACTTATAACACCCATCATTTCCGCATTGGATACGGTCTGTACTTTTAAAGGTTTTCTCTATTAGATAGTCTTGACTTTCAAATTGTGCTGTTGAGTTATGTGATCTGCAAAATAAGTTAGGAAAAAAACAGAGAATATAGAAATATTTTGATCTAATTGCTTAATGATCGCCTACGTACTTGCGAGTTCAAGATCAAGTTAAATGTAGTTCAGATTTTGATCGAATCTTCTAATAAGGTTTTCTACGTACCCTAAGAGATCAGATCATAAGTAGTTTTGAAATTAAGACAATCTTCGTTATTGTCAGTTTCAATACTAAATCGGGTTCTAAAAGTCAATCTAAATTTTAATCCATCTATTTTATGGATTTTTTGAATTATATTCACATAAGTGAATTTGGTCGATTTTTATCAATTTATTCACCTAAGTGTGAATTTTGGTCAAAATGGACTCTTTTCATAAAGATTTCGTCAATATTCAAATTTTATGATTAATTTTTTTAAAGGACGAATCTAGGTGATTTTCTATCATTTTTTTCTTAGTCTATCTAAGTGTAGCTAAGATTTCAACCTAAGGATTCTAAGGCAATTCAAAAATATTTTCTAATCGATGAAATATTTGTGATAGTTTATTTAATTAGTCCTAAACTGATTTTTTTAGTTGAATCTAGCTAAACAAGATAAAAATATATCAATGAATAATCATGTATCATGCAGGAATCAAGCCAACAACCTACTTCACCTAAATATGTACTAGTTAGATTTACATCGTTAACTGTACTTAGTCTATTTTAAGTAAGATCCTCCTAATCAAGGAAATCAAGATATGATAAATATGCCTTTGTTTTCCTAAAATCAACCTAAAACCATTTAACAGATTCATGGAGATTGTGCACACATGAATATAAGGCCAATGAATTGATTATTATATTCGAGAGAATACTAGCACCTAAAATCATGCTCAGCTAGGGACATAGTATAGGACAAGCAAAGTAAAAGTTAATAGAGCACAAACAAACATGTTAGCGTCATGAGTACCTCCATTACGTGTGAAAATAACTTTCCCAAAATACTGAACCTACAGCACTGCCTCGTTTTGAGAGCCGTCTAATTCACCAACGACCTGCTTAGCGGCTTCTCGTTCAAGGCTAATCGTATGACTTGAGAGTACTATGCTGACGATCGAGGCAACACTGTCGTTCAAGTTTCGGATGAAGGATAGGATAGGCGAGGAGCTCGAGATGAACCCTGTCGAAATAGGTTTAGAGTAGGTTTCAAGATAAGTGGAGGGAGAAGGCGAACTTGCTTGAGGTGAGCAGCTCTTAGAGATGTGTCAATGAGATCAGAGTCGAGGCCTTTATATAGCTACGAGGGATACTCCAAGAAGGTTCGAGCGTGGAAAAAAGATCAAATCCTTCCAACCAAGGAAAGAGATCAATCAAATTGTTCGATTCTGATTTTCGTGAATGACGAGAATCTCCATGCGTGTTGAAAATATTGAGAGTACAAGTTCACATCTTGTATAGTATACTAACAATATATATAGTATATATCCTTCATCAGCTTGGTATAGCATATATACTAACAATACAACCTAAAATATAGTCGAGTATCTCTTAAATCTTTGCTTGTTTAAAGATATTTTTCAATCTTTTATATTTATAGTCGTATACAACACATTCTTAATATAGAAGATAGTAAAGATACATATGATAGAATGAAAAATAACTTGAGTATGGAAATAATCTCAAGACTTCCCCTCAAGTTGAAACGTGAAGATTGCGAATGCCCAACTTGAAAAGCAGTAAAGTAAACTGATCCTTTCCGAGAGCCTTGGTAAAGAGATCAGTGAGTTGGTGGCGGGAGGCAATCTTGCGGGTAAGGATGAGCCCTCGTTGAAGTTTCTCACGAACAATGACAATCAATCTCGATATGCTTTGTTCTTTCATAAAAAACAGGGTTAGCGGCAGCTTGATTGTCACAATGAAGAAGCACTGGTGTAGGGAAAGGCAAACCAATGTCACGAAACAGGGTTAGAAGCCATATAACTTCACAAGTGGCATTAGTCATAGAGCGGTACTCGGCTTCAGCAGAGGAGCGAGAAACAATGTGTTGTTTCTTAGTCTTCCAAGAAATAAAACTACGACCGAGTAACATGCAATAACCAGTTGTAGAGCAACTGAGTCATGGGACAACTGGCCCAGTCAGAATCACAATAAGCAGAGAGACGAAGATCTGATTCAGCAGGAAAGAACAGTCCTTGCCCAGGAGTGGTTTTCAAGTAGCGCAATAAACGATAAGCTACGTCCATGTGTTGTTGAAGAGGTTAATGCATGAACTGACTATGAATATTAACAACGTATGCGATGTCCGGCCGAGTGACTTGGAGATACAACAGGCAACCTACTAGGCGACGATAAGAAGAAGCATCAGGAACAAGGTCGATAGAATCATTGGTCACCCGAAGATTCTGATCCATAGGAGTAAATGACGGACGAGCACCAGTCATACCAGAATCTTTGAGATTGTCCAGGACATATTTCTGTTGGCATAAATAAAGTCCACGAGCAGATAGCGTAACTTCGATACCCAAGAAGTACTTAAACTGTCCAAGATCTTTAATTTTGAACTGAGAACGGAGGAAGTTTTGCACATCCTTGACAAGTGATAAGTCGAAGCCAGTAATGATCAAATCATCAACATATAAAAGAATGAAAATGACATGTCTTTGTTGACGTAGAATGAAAACAGAGTGATCAGCATGAGAATTATGAAAACCATACTCACAAAGCAGTGTGGAGAACTTAGAATACCATTGACATGATGCCTGCTTAAGTCCGTACAGAGACTTCATTGCAATACTTTCTTCCCCTCATATACTTAAATCTCCAGTACTGCCTCTGCTCGTAATCCCAAACATCAGTACTCCATATTCTGAGTCCATCTCAACTTCAAGTATCTCGTGACGTAGCATCGAGCGTTTCAAGGCAAGATTGGTTGCCAACGGTTATACTCGGATCGAGGGAGTGGATTACCATGACAATTTTGTTCTTGTCGCCAAACATGTCACAGTTCACATTCTTTTATGCATTGCTACAGCAAAAGGTTGGCCGCTCAAACAAATGAATGTTAATAATGCATTTTTATATGGCGATCTTCACGAAGAAGCTTATATGACTCCGCCTCCCGGCTTTCGTCGAAAGGGGGAGAACTTCATGAAAAACTACGTCACGAGATACATAAATATGATTAGATTGGAGATCCAAAATACGATAACCGTTTTGAGTATGAGGATAACCAATAAAAACGTCCGGTAAAGCACGTTTATCAAACTCATGCAAGATATTTGAGTTTCACGCAAAACATAGACAATCAAAAACACGGAAATGAGTGATCAGAGGCATGAAGAAAATACGGAGATGTGGTGGATATAACATTAGAAGCAGCTTGGTACAGCATATATACTAACAATACATCCTAAAATGTTGCTGAGTATCTTTTAAATCTTTGCGTGTTTCCTAAAGACGTTTCTAAATCTTCTATATTTACAACGGTATACAACACATTCTCAATATAGAAGATCCTAAAGATATATATATATGATAGAATGAAAAATAACTTGAGTATGGAAATAATCTCAAGACTTGTAAAGATATAATCTCGGTTGTAGCAGGGAAAAAAATCAGATTTGTTTTTCTTTGTTTTTTTTCATATTTTGTGAAGATATTGATATGGGTTGGGTTTGGTTTCGATTTTTGGGATAGCTTTTTGATTTTGATTTTTAAATGGAACAATTTTTTTTGGTGTCTACAACATCTAGTAGCTTGCCCCATCTCTTAAATCATTATGAGTTTTATTCAGCATATAACAACAAACACCTTGTGTACTCTTTCTTCCTGCATATGGTCCAACATGCACACTAGAAGTATATCCCTCGAGGTTTGTTACGAATGGGTCCGTTAATAATAAACACAAACAATAATAAGTGCGCAAAATTAAATGAGATAGAGAATTTTACGTGGAAACCCTTGCGGGAGAAAACCACGGGCGATCGCCGACGACGAAAAATCCACTAACCAAAATGAGGAAATACAAAAGGAGGTACACTCAAAATATTGAGAATCTCACAATAAGGGAGAGAGATAATAATCTCTAAAACAAACCCCTTAAACCCTCGATATATTTTTGTGTGTATGTGAATAGTAACTATCCACCTAAACCTATTCTCTCCACTCAAATCTCACCAAAACACCTTTGCAGCTTCCTCTCTTCAAAACACCTCTTCTTCTTCCTCAAATCACCTCATCACCGAGCTCTCTCTGCCTTCGTCTCTACTCCAATTCTTGTCTGATTTTCTCCCTACCTCTCATCTTGTATTTATAGCAAAGGGAGAAGAGGCGTGCAAGTTTCCTCCGCCTGATAAAGACAAAGGCGGCTGCGGCTGAATGAAGACAAAGGCGGCTGCGGCTAGTGGCGGCGGCGACTGGTCAAAAACGATGGCGGCTGGTCAAAGGCGGTTTGAGTCACCATCAACAAGGTTCAGCGGAGATGTACGTTCAGACGAACGAGTCAACGAACATTACATGCCACTAGAATCCAACCTTAGAAACTTGATGCATCCAACAGTGAAGCACTAGATTTAGGATGACATAACTTAGCTTGGATATACCAAGATGCGTATCTACTTTTCCATTTCCTTGAGGACCAATGCAGGGAACATAGTAGTTTCCGCACTGCTTCTACAACCTTAAGTCTCCCCGGCAAAGGCGATGCCTCTTAAGTATTGACTTGGGAAGTCACATCTTGACTTCTGAGATTTAGGCACTTCATTCAACGGTTGATGAGTCACAGAGTGAATATATCTCTGAATCAAGTGCAAACTAGACTATTCAAAGCTGGTAGTATGATGTTGTTGTCGATAGAGCCCGATCTACCAAATGCTAAACTTGAGATGGAAAGCTAGGAAAACATATTTGGATCTTAATTAACAAAACTGATGTTAGTCCGATGTGAATTGTTCTGCCAAGATGAGTCTCCAACAATAAGTTTACCCACTTCAAAGATAGAGATCTCTGCTACAGCACAAGCAAATTCAAGCATGCAACTACAATTCTTTCATAGAGGCAGGCCGACATCAGATGTATAGTTACGGCTAGTTAAAATCAAGAACAGATCACGCAAATAACGTGAATCAAATGATATGTTTCCTAGGCAGTATAAATATAAATTCCAGTGTACAGGTGTTTCTTACCTTTAAGATCTCATAATTGTTGCACCTTTCAGGTAATAGCCGTTGCAACTGCCTCTGTGCAGCAGATTTTAGCACATAAGGAGATGTCATGTCTTTCATACTTGTTTCTTCTGAGTGTAGAGTGAATCTCATACAAAACCAATTCAGATGTATTACGATGCTTGTGGCGTCAGACATCATTTTCCAGGGCCTAGGATCAACATCACGAGAGTAGCACCTAGAAAAGAAATTTGGTTGCGATTAGCAAACTGCTGACTATTGAACATATATAATTTGCATAAGAAATCACATATTTTCTCCGGTTGCTAGAAAAACATATTTGTCACCGTTCTGCAGATCAGTTAACCACAACTCCCTTGGCAGCGCCCAGACACGAATCGTCCTTAACATAATTGTAAATAAATTCCCTATCTCCTTTACAAGATGTACTTACTGACAATTCCTAAGTTCTCTTCCACACAACAAATTTGTCATATGTATCAGGAAATATATCCCTGGTTTTACTTTGAAAATAGGAGGGCTAGCTAACATCTCTAGTTCCAGTGGCCTGCTTACTGAGTGACGAGATGAACGAAGCTTTCCCCTCGAAAGAACGCCAGCAGATTCCCCTACCTGAACAATAAAGCTATCTGCTGGAGCCTTGATTATAAAAAGCTTATTCTCGTTAGGATATAAAATATACAAACAGGAGTGCCCATAAGGTGAAGGGCATTCCTCAGCACAAGAATTTATACATTGATCTCTCACATTGTCTGTCTTGCTAGTTGCTACACCTGGGTGAGGTAAACGTTGGACATCTCATGACAGAAAAAGTACTGTAATCATAGTGCCACTGTTGCCATACATCAGAATACCTGTTGAATAAACCATTGTTAGATCCAATTTCATGCGCAAGCTCAGGTGCAACTAAGTATCCCTCAAGTGCATATCCATTATGATGAAATTTCAAGCTGTCGTGATTTCTTATAGATCCCTTTTTTCCTGCCGGAATCTTTTGATGTGACAATGTCGACAGCTGAATTATAATGTATGTGTGGACGTCGGCATGGGGGGTATGAGCTTTAAGTCAATGGGAATGCGTACCGTTAGATGGTATGAGTTAAAAGAGTCTTTCACGTGGTTGATCCCCAATAAGAAAGGGCTGGATAAAACTTGATATTCGGGAAGAGTTCTGACCTCGGGATTTTGATTAAGTGGTAGGAAGATCGCGTTATTTGCTAACATCCATCACCCCCGCATTGGATGCAGTCTCTATTTTCGAAGGTTTCCTCTATTAGATAGCCTTCCAGCACTGCAAAATAAGTTAGGAAAAAAAATAATATACAAATATTTAGACCAAACTGCTTAACAGTTGCGTACGTACTTATAGAGTTCAAGATCAGACCAAACGTAATTCAGATTATGGTCGAATTTTCTATTAAAGTTTCCTACATACCCTCGTCAGATCTTGTACCTTAAAAGAATCAGACCATTTATAATTTTGTAATTAAGATAGTCTTCGTTGTTGTCAGTATTAAATTTGGTTGACTCCTGAGGAGACTATATCAGACTCTAAAAATCAACCTAAGTTTTAATATACTTATTTTATGGATTTTCTGAATTTTATTCACCTAAGTATGAATTTGATCGGTTTCTATCAGTTTATTCACCTAAATATGAGTTTTGATCAAAATTAATTATTTCCTTAAGGATTCTCTGAATTGTCGAATTTTATGGTTAATTTTCCTAAGGCCATATCGATGTGATTTTCTATCAATTTTTCTCAATCTACCTGAGTATAAGTAAGATTTCAACTTAAGGATTGTAAGATAACCTAAAAAATTTCCTAATCGGTTGAATATTTCGATGATTTATTTAGTTAGCCTTTATTGATTTTTAGGTCGAATCTAACTAAAAAAGACAAACAGATAAATATCAAATATTTCAAACAGGACAGCAACATTTTAAACAAATGGCCACAGATTATTTTAACATGCGATAATTTTATTTTCATCATCAGCCCAATACCAATCTCTATTATTCCGCAAAAGATCCATGCAAATTTCTGTTCAAATCAGTAAAAATGTGATCCATACAATAAGTATTTGTCCAAACCCCCCAGTACGTTAAGCGTATGATCATGGCCCCTTATCATTCTCTTTAATGCAAAAACGTGAAAATAGAACAAAACATAGTAAGACCCACCAAAATTCACATCAAGCAGGAATAGATCAACATGCACAGAGCCACACAAAAGCCAAAATAGCAAAGTCTCAAAACACACATGAGTCAAAGGTCAAAACTTGTACCGTATCGATCAAAGGCCTGCGTTCACATGCAATTCGAACAGCCCTCCGCAACCATCATCATTCAACATCAATGGATCTGCAACAAGCAAGGAAAGAGCTTGCCTCGAATATGAGCATGCTGATCTATTACTGCTTTATGTGAATTTTGGTGGGTCTTACTAAGCTTTGTCCTATTGTCACGTTTTTCCATTAAAGAGAAAATGATAAGGGGCCATGATCATACACCTATTGGAAGTTTTGGACAAATACTTGTTGTATGGATATCGGATGGATAATATTTTTCTTATTTGAATAGAAATTTGCACGGATCTTTTGTCGAATAGTGGAAATTGGTGAACAAATTAATAAAAACCAACCAAATTCATACTTAGGTGAATAAAATTTAGAAATCCATAAAATAGAGGATTAAAACTTAGGTTGACTTTTATAGCCCGATTTAGTCTCATCAGAAGTCAACCAGATTTAAAACTGACAACAATAAAAACTGTCCTAATTTCAAAATTACCATATGGTCTGATCCCTCCAAGGTTCAAGATCTGACAAGGGTATGTAGAAAACATTACTAGAAGATTTGATCATAATCTGAACTATATTTGGCTTGATATTGAACTCCCCAAGTACGTTAGCAACCGTTAAGCGATTCCATCAAAATATTTAAATATTATTTGTTGTTCCCTGACTTGTTTTGCAGTGCACACAACTCGACAGCACAAAAATGAAAGCCAAGACTATCTTATGGAGGAAACCTTTAAGACCGCATCCAATTTGGGGATGATGGTTGCTAGTAACTAACCAACCTCCTAAGTCCAGAAATCTGCTTGAATACCAATGCTTATCCAACCCTTCCTAATTGGTGATCAATTAGGTGACGACTCTTCAAGACATACTATATGACGGTACTCATTCCCCGTGGCTTGAGAGAGAGAAGAAAGAAAAGAAAAGCATTGAAAAAAAAAACTGAAAAATAATAGAGGAAAAATGTTGAAAGTGGTGGAGAGAAGCAGAATTTAAGTCACATCACAATAGGTTGTTCATGATGAAGGAAGTCCGCTCTCAAAATGACTAGAAGACGTGAAATAAGTCACATCTTATCATGGAGCAACGAATGATGTTTGATCAATCACAAAATCACTACATGTGATTTATAGAAGAGTTTCTTCAAACAGTTCAAGTTGAATTGGCACTCCATTAACCACTGAAGCATTCATCTGGTTGCTCATGCCTAATTTTGGTCAACACGAACATCCTGTAAGTTCTCTGTCCGACATCAGTACAAGATCTATCCATTCATAACGATAGGAATCAGAATGATTCGAGTGCATCTGACATCCAGATTCATCAGAGGAGTTTCTATCAATCTCATCTCAATGAAAGAGTTCTGAATGTAGTCATACTCCAAAATCTTTTTAAACGCACACTGGGATATTCGGAAAATACATTGGGTTTTGTTTTGATCCTCAAACAGATCCCTTTTTTTGATAGCCTTAACCACGTTACAGCCTTATAAAAGTCATACCTGAGATCTAACTTGGTTATAGGCATGCCTCATTAAGGTCGAGTCGCTTCGTATTGGTGAGTATTTGTGCGACATATAAAGTGAGACGAGCGCCACATAAATTTGAGTGCCACATAAAGCGAGAGAGTGCCATATAAATTTGAGTGACATATTTCGAGTGATATGTGAGCCACATAATTTTAGTGTTGCTTGAGCACAATTCTGGTCATGAAACATTTTATGAGGATGATGAAACAATCCTTATAGGAAATACACTTGACCCCATGCTTTTTTCAAAACGTTTTCGAAAATATTCTTAGACTGTGATTTTGGATCGTGACGTCCTTTATGCCAGGGGCATTCCCCTCCATATCGTTTTGACCATTCAGGATATTAACTCTTCAGTATCAACTCATATTGATCATCACAGGTTCATCTTGGAAATGTCGATTCTTTAAGTCATTGATCTACATTATCCCAAATATTGTTACATTCAACAAAGTACTCAGCTTATCCTATCTTTGGTTCGGATCTTCAGCGTTCAACTAGAACAAGGGACATGCCCCTGTGTTTCTCATAGGCCATTGAAACTCCAAAGATCTACTCCAATCTAATGTGTTCAGACTTGAACTCTTAGGATTCAGTGCCTTCAGGAAGCAGGAGTGCCTGTGTAGACTCATTCTATGCATTGACCCTTTATACTTTATCGCTTAGAGATTTCAAATTTGACATCTCATATTGATCCAGACTTTCTGATAAACTGGGTCACCTGACCCTAGTCAATTTATTATGGACTATGCTGACTAGGGTTTTTGAATCTGACCCTTCATTCCAATTGTTCAACTTATCAAATAGGATTTGATCCTTAAAGAAAAACAGGGAAGCTCATCCCTACTAATTTGATCAATTCACTAAAGCAAGGGAACCCACCCAGCTAATTTGATCGTTATGCTCTATTGATCAGAGGCTTCGATTCTGGCCTTTAATATCCGTTGTTGATTGATCTTTTAGATTCGGTCCTTTCAATAAAGCAGGGGAACCAATCCCCTCATTTCATCCACTGATCTTTGATCAAAAGATTACAAATTTGATCTGATATCGATCCAGACTTTTTGATAAACCATGGGCATCCGCTCATAATTCTACCACTCCTATCTTTTTAGGGTATCATGTGTCTTTGATCTGATAGAGTTTAACTAGGGGCATCGATCCTATTTGTCTTTGACATTCGAATAAGCCAAGGGCATTCGTGCAATATTCTTGGTACAAAACTAGGCCTACAACACGCCATACCTTTAACCAGACCAACGTCTAATAGGGACATTAACCTACCGTACTCGATTCTAAATGGCCATCCTTAACCATACACTCATTGACATCAGGATTTTATAACTCGTCTATAACTTTCAGCTTTCACTCTGGTCGTTTAGACGACATCCAGACTATTCGATCAGTTCACAAAGAAAATTGTTGATTCAAGTAATCAAAACAATTCGATTTGAAATGACATCAATCTCATCTTCAGTCTAGACATCCGGTCATAGGATTTTCGACTTCTTAACTTAAGACTTCTGGTCTCTGAGCTTCTTGACCAAAACATCTGATCCTTGGATTTTTCAGTCTCAACATATGGTCACCCATATAATTTGGTTGAGAAACGTTGAGTTCTCCTTTAAAGGACACAATCAATCTCACTCTACACATTTAATTGTAGAGTTCTGATCCGACTGTTAGGTCCCTGAAATTTTGAACTACGTTGGCTTGATCCTTATTAGAAGGTACGTAGGTAGCTGTTAGTACCAAAATCAACATAAAACAATGAACTAAAGGCCCAAAATAAGGCTCAACACTATTAAGCCAGGGCCAATGAAGTAAGGACAGATGGCACGGCATGAATGGCAAAATCATTTGCCTTCTAATGAGATGACAGATGCCAACCATGCAGGGATCAACGATATTTTATAAAATACCTTCATTTTACAACCACAAAAGATAATCTCTATGGACCCACCTTTGCAGCCATAAGCGGGACATTTACTCCTCACTGACTGGTGTGTTGTTTCCTGGAGTGATTACAGGCTTAGAGTCTAGATCACGACACAACAATACAAACTTCACCACATAAACACTTGGGCTCACAAACTTAGTCCCCTTACCCATTTTCACACAAACATTTTGGCACCCACCATGGGGCCCAGGTTTGATGACTCGAAAGAACACCGAACAGACGTAGAGTACTAACCAACTCCAACTCAATCTCCAACCCTGACCAGCAAACATGACCAGGGTAGGGACAAGTTGGGAGGAAGAGGTTCAAGGACCCCAAGCGCTGAGATGCTAGCTACACTCCAATTTCAAATGGAGAAGTAGATTGCTACCTTCATGAGAATAATAATCGACCTCATAAACTAGAGGCTACCCCCTCAAGGGGCAGAACCTAGCAACTAGAACACCATCAAGGTACCCTACTTGAGGATCCCCCCTCCTGATGCTTCACCACCTAGAGACCTCGGACATCGGCTGAACCGAAACCTGATGTTGGTCGAAGGATAGGGTGAGTCAGACCGACACTCTGAAGAGTGCCTTAGGACCCTCATCAACTCCAAAGTTTTTGCAAGACGGTCTCTATAGCAGGGCTTGAGACGAAGAGAAGTCCTAAACTAAAACCCCCTGGAGAAAGCGGAGACCTAGAAAGGAAGGTGGAAGAGCTCTTTCGCATGATGAGAGAGGGAGCTCGGGACTCGGGAATAAAACCGGGAACGGGTTTGAGCATGAAGACTCCATTCACAGAGGAGATCAACCAAAACGTGCACCATGAAAGGTTCAAGATACCCAGCTATGAACTACGATGCTACCGGGAATCCATTTGATCATGTGTAGACCTTTTGGACCTCAATAAACCTAAGCAAGACAGAAGATGCAATCATTTGCAAAGGTTTCATGACTACTCTCCTCGGACCAGCCCGGGTTTAGTTCAATTCACTACGCCCAGGATGTATCTCTTTCTCCAAGGAATTTGCAAGAGCTTTCACCACTCACTACATCAACAACAGAAGAATCCAGGTAACCTCGGAATACCTCTACGAGAGTTTATGGGCTTTTATGCAAAGGTTCAACTCGGAGGTGGTGCAAGTCGAACATGCCGAGGAGACTAATATTTGCAGGACGTTGATTCAAGGACTTAAGGATCAAAGGTTGGCTTACAACCTTAGTCGTAAGTTACCTCAGAAGTATACAACTCTCATGGAAATAGTCAGCGAGCATGTGATAACCGAGGCAGTAATAGCGGCTCAAAACAAGTTTAGGGAGGCCCGCTAGGAAGCCCCGAGGGAGGAAAACCGTGATGATTCTTTTTGGTCTCTTGGTAGAGATGATAGTCGGTCTTGGGATGGAAGAGGAAACCGGGGATCCCCATATCGGAGTGAGAAGAAGAAGGAAAAGTCCAAGAAGAAGGGTCCTGGATATACATGGCACATCCATTTAAAGGATGGAAGTGTTGATTGCAGCTCAGGCGGAAAACCTATTAATAAAGGAGCCCAAAAAGCAACATTTCAGAGGACACAACCGGGACACTACAAAGCACTGTCTATATCATAGGGATCATGGGCACAACACCGAGGAGTGCAGGCACCTTCGGGATGCCATCAAGGACCTGATCAGGAAGGGAGCTCTGAAAAGATTTGTGGCTGATCGAGATCCTCTAAAGGACCGATGTTCACAAAGACCTAGGGAAAGGACCTGTACCACACCAAGACGAGATAAGAGGGCAAAGCAATGCTCGAGAATCGATGTGATATTCAAAGGAATTTCACCACTAGAGTACAGCGATAGCTCGAGGATTGTTGAATTAAGCATCTAGGATGAGCTTAGGAAGAAAGGAAAGAGAGCTCGGGATGATCAACAAGTTGAGGTCGGGCCTGAGGACGGAACAAGAATCCATTCCCCCATGATGATGCTTTTGTTCTAACTGTTCATATCGGGGAGTTCGACATTGAAAGGATCTTGGTCGACAGTGGGTCATTCACGGACATTCTATTCTACACGTTTATAAGAAGATGGGTATGAGTGACAAGGACCTGAAGCCTTTCAAAACCCCATTGGTCAGGTTCACGGGAGGGTTTATCTACCCGAAAGGTATATGACCCTACTGGTGGTACTCGGAGACGAGACTGTCAAAAGGACCTCCTCTAGAATGACCGACTTTCTTGTGGTGGATCTCCTATCTGTTTTATAATGGGATAATCTGGAGACCAACCTTGATAGGACTGAAGGGGGTGATCTCACCATGCTGCCTGACCCTAAAGTTCCCGACTTCCCATGGTGAGGGGGTTATGAAGGGAAGTCAAAAGGAGTCTAGGAAGTGTTACGAGGCTGCCATGAAAAAGAAGGTTTCCCAAGCCTGGAAAGCCTTCCCCTTACACCTCGACCCCTGAGATCAAGCTGAGAGGCCAAAATCGGTGGAGGAGCTCGGCAATATCCAACTTCAAGCGTGGAAGAAGGAGAAGTTCTTCCAAATCGGGGCTTCTCTCAAACAGCCCGATCGGAGACACTCATATGGTTTTTGAGGAAGAACTTGGATATTTTTTCTTGGGGACCTGAAGACATGCCTAGGGTAGATTCAATGTGATTGTTTATCGACTTTGCATCGACCTAGATGCAAAATCGATCAAACAGAAGAAAAGAAGATTCGCCCACGAAAGGAACAAATTGATTGCTGAGGAAGTCGAGAAGTTACTAAGGGCGGGCTTCATAAGGGAAGTTGCCCTCCACTGATTTGGCTAGTTGATACATCAGAAGCTTTGCCCGGTCGATTTTGTGCTTTGTTAAGATTGCACACATGATCTCCAGTTGATAATTTGATCATTTGAGAATTCCCTTGACATGATGACCTTATTGACCACGTCTGCTAGCAAATTATATGGTTTTGGCAGGTACTTCTTCATTGCTCTGATCTCTTTCTTTCGATGATCTTCGCTCAGCATTGCATGCCTTCCATCGCTCACCACTGAGGCTGTGATGTCTCGAGGTCCTTCATTTGAAACTTTGAACAAATTTTCAAAGTCCTTGGGAGAAATAGTAATCCAAATCTTCTTACTTGAGGTATATGCGATGTATTCAAAGTAATCTGCCACCATCGCCTTTTCTAGGAAATCCAACACTTCTTTATCGTATATCCTGCTGGTCTTCTCGCATAGGTATTTCAACCCAGCATCTTGTATCAATTCTACATTCTCCTTGACTTCATCAGATTCCCTTTTTAGGGTTTCGAAGTCCAGAACAACTCAAGTTTGTAGCTTTATCGTCTTCGATGGGCTTCTTTGATCGTTAGTTTTGTCGCTCTCTAATGCTATATTAGAACGGGTTTTGGCCATTTTCGAAAGTATTTGGAATTGAATTTGATCACTCGTGAAAGTTAGGAATTGAAAATTTCACCCAGGGTTTGCAGTAGAGGGTAAGCGAGTTTAGGAATTCTGAGAGAGAGAGAGTAAAAGTGTTTTGGGTTCAAGAATTTTGCATATTTATACCCAATTGAAAGTTACCGTTGTTATTTCAAAAAGTGACTGTTACACAATTCCAGTCATTTATTTGACTATTGCGAAGATTTAGGTGGATAATTTTTAAAAACATTTCTTTCCAAAAATAGAATTGCAGTAGAGTGAAAATTAAGGCTGGCCTGGATCTTACATGTGTAGTAGAGCAATAAATCATTTTTGGCCATTTATTCATTTAAATCAATCATACCCAACTCACCTCGAAATTGGATAAATTTACTCTCATTGAGAGGTTTTGTAAAAATGTCTATAATTTGTTTTCTATTGGTATATATTCTAATTTGATATGACCTTTTTGCACATGATCCCTGATAAAATGATATCTGATATCAATGTGCTTAGTCCTTGCATGAAAAATTGGATTTTCTGAAATTGTCATTGCAGATGTGTTGCCATAAAATATTGGTGTTTTTGAAAACGAAATACCATAGTCTGCAAGTTGTGACCTCTTCCACAACACATGTGCAGCACAGCTTCCTGCAGCTATGTACTCTGCTTCTGCAGTAGAAGTTGAAACAGTGGTATAGTTCTTGTTAAACAATGATATCAATCTTGTACCTAGAAATTGGCATGTTCCACTTGTGCTTTTTCTGTCAACCCTGCAGCTTGCGAAGTCTGCATCTAAATAGGCTGTTAGTATGAATCTGATTCCCTAGGATACCAGACACCCAGATTTTGAGTTCCTTAGAGATACCTCAGGATCGTTTTTACTGCAGTGTTATGGGATTCTTTGAGACCAGATTGATATCTAGCACAGACGCAGACTGAGTATAAGATGTTTGATCTGCTTGTAGTTAGGTACAAAAGTGATCGTATTATTCCCCTTTACATTGTTTGATTTATTCCTTTCCCGCTATCATCCTTGTCTATTTTTACGGTTGAGCTCATAGGAGTTTTCATATGACTTGTATTTTCTAAGCCATATTTCTTAATTATATTCTTCAGGTATTTAGCCTGATTTATGAATATTCCGTTATTTAGTTGTGGAACCTGAAGACCCAGAAAATATTTCAGTTCTCCCACTAAACTCATTTGGAAGTTTGATTTCATTAGGGCAGCAAATTTCTCATACATCTTATCATTACTGCAACCAAATATTAGATTATCTACATAGATTTGCACTAAGAGTGTATGCTCTTTATGTTTCTTAAGAAATAGGGTGGTGTCTACCTTTCCTCCCTGAAAATCATTATCACAAAGAAAGGTTGAGAGAGTTTCATACCATGCCCTTGGAGCTTGTTTTAAGACATATAAGGCTTTGTCTAACCTGTAGACACTATTCGGATGTTCAAAGTTTCCAAATCCTGGAGGTTGTTCAACATAAACCTTTTCTTGCAGCTTTCCATTTTGAAAGGCACTCTTCACGTCCATCTGATAGAATTTGAATCCTTGGTGTGCAGCATAAGGAATATTCTTTTAGCTTCCAATCTTGCAACAGGAGCAAAGGTTTCATCAAAGTCAATCCCTTTTTCTTGTGAGTAACCTTTTGTAACTAGTCTAGCCTTGTTTCTGATGATTATTTCATTCTTATCAATCTTATTTCTGAAAACCCACATGCAGCCAACAACCGGATAGTTTTTGGGTTTAGGCACCAGGCACCACACTTCATTTTCTCTGAAATTCATTCAATTCTTTCTGCATGGCATCAATCTAGTTTGGATCCCTCAGAGCTTGTTCTACTGTCCTTGGCTCCATTTTTGAGATAAACAGGCTGACAAGCATTCTTTGGTTGTTGCACTTCTAGTTTACACTAGTCCATCTTTGTCTCCAATGATGACATTTGCTGTATGTGCCTTGATCCATCTTTTTTTATCTTCCCGTTAATCACTGCTGATCTCTTCCAGTTGTTGTTATATTGTAGGCTGCTCTGACTCTGCTGCAGTGATGTCTTCTTCTGCGTTTGTAGTCTGTTCTTCCTTTACTGCAACGTCAGAGTCCTTGTATGTATCATATTCATCATCTCTGCATGCACATTCCTCATCAAAGACATTAGCAGTACGAGTGGATGTTTCGGAATAATCAAAAGAAGCATGAATTGATTCCTCAGCTGCTTGCATTTTCTTATTGTATATTCTGAAAGCTTTGCTAGTTATGGAATATCCTAGAAATGTTTTTTCATTTGTTTTAGAGTCAAATTTTCCTATGTGTCGTTTGTCGTTGTTGTGAATGTAGCATTTGCATCCAAACGCATGAAAGAACTTCACACTTGGTGTCTTTCCTTTCCACAATTCATAGGGAGTTTCCTTATGTAGCTTATGTATAAGACACCTATTTAAAACATAACAGCCAGTGTTTACTGCTTCAGCCCATAAACTTTTATATAAGTCTGCATCAGCAAGCATTATTCTGACAGCTTCTATGAGTGCCCTATTTTTCCTTTCTGCTATACCATTTTGCTGTGGTGTCCTAGGTACAGAGAAGTTGTGTCTTATACCATGATCATCACAGTATTTGTCGACTTCTGCTTGATCAAATTCAGTCCCATGATCACTTATGATTGTGACTACCTCAGTTCCTTTTTCGTTATGAACTTGTCTCAAGAACTTAGTCAGCAGTCTGCAAGTTTCACTCTTTTTGTGTAAAAATATCATCCATGTATATCTTGAGTAATCATCTACTACAACAAGAGCATATTTCTTTCTGTTTAAGCTCTCCACTTCTACTAGACTGAAAAGATCCATTTAAAGTAGTTCAAGAACTCTAGTTGTTTCTGATGAATGTATTGGTTTAAAACTTGCTCTAGTATGCTTGCCTTCTTGGCATGACTTACACATCTTATCCTTCTTTAATTTGATTTGAGGAAGTCCTCTTACCAGGTTTTCTGAGGATAGCTTGGCTATGGTTATGAAATTTAGATGAACTAGGATTTTATGCCATAACCAATTTATTTTTTCATCATCTTTAGTTTAGAAACATGTAATTTGTGCTGACTGAGATAAATTGAATTCTATTGCATACCCTTTTCTACATCCTATTAGTTTGACTTATGTGGTGTCTTTATCTTTTACTTGATATGAATCATGAGTAAAGAAAATTTCATAATTCTTGTTACACAATTGACTAATAGATAGCAGGTTGTGTTCTAATGTAATGCCCCAGAAAATTGAGATCAAATAAATATAAAAATTATGATCAAATAATAGTTTGTAAATTAATAAACGTAACAAAATATGCTTTTCTTCGTTTATAATAAATTAAAAGTGAGAAACGAATCCGTTTAAAACTATTGAGACGTAACGTACGATCATAATTTTAAAACTCGTGACGAAGGTGGGATAACTTTTTGTCACGAAAAAATATGAAAAATTATATGTTAAATAAAAATGTAATTTTTCGAGCGAGACGATAAATTTGGATTGGTGGATATGGGAGGTACGGGGTTAATTAATCCTGCGATTAAATAGAACGGGCATGTTTTTTTAATTTGAATGACCCCACCAATTCCCTTTCCCTCTCTTTTCTTCCCACTCTCCACTTCTTTAATCCCCCGTCTAACCCACTCCCGGCCACGATAACCACCACACCAAGGGACACCACCGACGACATCCAACCAGCTGCAACTCCTGTCAATGGATCACTCACTCCCGACCTTTCCACTCCCTTACAAACCAGGCTCCCTCACTCTCCTCTTCACTTCACTCTCTTCTTCCTCTTGTTCTCTCTACTGTCTTCGCTTCCTTCCATCGTTTTCTTGTTCTTTATTTATTTTTTGCTTAAGTAACATAGTAAGGCGGTAGAGAAGGCAAAGACACAGGGAGGATCATCATTAGAGGAAGGAGAATAAACCGAGAGAGGGGGACACGAGCCACAAACAAAGGAAGGGTGAAGTCGAGCTAATCACGTCAAAGGAAAAAAAAAACAAGCTAAAATCCGTTTCAACAAGAGGGTGAGCTTTGCCTTCTCTGTTCATAACCTATAACTGATCATATGTGATCAAAAAACAAGGAAAATAACAAGAAAAACAGGTCACGGACAAAGAAACGTGATATTTGAACTAAAAGACGAGTTATGCTCGTGAGGCCCGAAACCTAAGGTTTTACGTATCAAACAAGACTAAAATTGAACAAACATGACAATAACTAAGTAAATGTTATGTTTACGAGCTTTTAGATCATTTGGGATTGAATTGGTTGGGTAAAATGCAAAAACCCGCAAACCAATCCGTATCCGTTCTTGGACAGCTTTGACATTCGAAATTAGAACGTATTTTTACCCCTGTTAGAGCCTGATTTAGTCCTGAAATTAATTTTTTAACGTATTTATATGCCGTATTAACCCGTATACCCTCTATGACTATTAATATACAGTATTTGGACAAGAAAACATAGGAAAATATGCATTTGATTCTATAAAAGGCCAAAAATGCAAAGTTTGAATAAAAATACGTAGTAGTTAACGTATTTGTGCGATATACGTAAATATGTGAAAATAACGGAATGCACGTAAGAGTATGTAATGACGTAGCAGACGTATTTATGGACATAAAATACACATGAATACGTAGAAATAATGAAATATATGAAAGAAATATGTAGTAACGAAAGTATCGTACTTATACTGTGCAGGAACTGAAATGTAAACTGTTTTTCCTTTGGTATAACGTAAACAATCCGAGACTCACATAACAAGGTAACGTTTAGATTCTTGATTTGGATGGCGATACATGATAATATACTAGTTGTATATTAATGCGTGATGGATAGTTTTGCCCTGTGCGCTGTGTTATGTTTGCATTTTTGTGTTATTGTATGATTGTATGGTAGGACTTGTACCTTATCGTAGTTCATGGTAACCTAACCCTGATAGTCCTAATGAGGTTTTTCTCCGTTAACCCTGTACGCTATATGATTCTGATAAAGACAAGTGTTAGGTTTACAAGGTTTGGCATACGATAATGGATAAAGGTTAGGGTTAATACAGATTAATCC
>JAOVYX010015367.1:0-28125 GCA_035668315.1 Drosera spatulata
TTGGTCATTTAAGAAATTTTCTTGATTAGTAGTATGCAGACGTGTAGTGACTAGCATGCAACTGTTCTACTGCATGCTTACAGAACTAGTCTACAGTCAAGATTTAAGTCCTTTGGACTAATCTCTTTATGTCCAAACAATTAACTAATAGTTCTTAGTTAAGAATATAAAGCAGTAAAGAACGCAACAATTTATATTATTTCAGACAATAGTTTTCAAATGACCAATGCTTGAAAGTTCTGAACACTTGATGGTTAATCCAGTCTTCTAATGGTTACTACTTTAGACAAGCCAAGAGGGAGTTCACTATCTTTTTGATTCTGGTTTAGAAAGAAACCCCCTAGAAGCTTTCTCACAAACTTGGTAAGACAAAAACCTAGATCAATGCTTGAATGACACTTGATGTCTTTTCTTTTCATAACTCATAAGGGGTCTTCTTGTAAAGTTTGTGTACATGGCACCTATTTTGGACACAAAAAGCAATATTTACTGCTTATGCCCAATAACGTTTAGACAAGTCTGCATTAGAAAGCATATTTCTGGGTGCTTCAATAAGTGTTCTAATTTTTCTCTCTACCATACCATTTAGTTATGGTGTTCTAAGTGCAAAATAATTATGTGTAATGCTATGATTGTCATAGTATTTATCCACGTCACATTGGTCAAATTCTTTACCATGATCACTGCTAATGGCAATCACATCAATACCTGTAAATTACAGGTTTCATCTTTTTTATGTAGAAATATTACCCAAGTATTCATTTCAACTCAAATAATCATTTTCATCCAAAAATCACAACTCATCCATCACAACACAACCTTCACAACTCATCCAATATCATCATCCAACTCAATCAATCAACTCATCAATCACTACCACTTCACAACCATCCTCGTCAAATCAACCCACATCAATCAGAAATTCATCCAATTAGCCATAATCAACCCAAATTCATTAACCAAACATATAATTAAATCAATTAACTAGTTAAATTATATAAAATAGAATAAAATAGAGATTTAAGTTTTAAGATTATAAAATTGGGGCAAATTAGGAAGGAGGAAGGTGGCGGTGCAGAGTGGTGGCCAGCAGGAGCTCTCCTCACATGTCCTAGCCTCGTCGGAGCTGGTGGTGATTGGGTCGTCGACGGTGGCCTCGTCTCCTCTCGTCGCCTCACCGCCTCGTCACCTATCGAAGCTCGCCTGACCGGAGTGGTTCATGGGGTCATCAGGGGTCCTCGGTTGGGGGAAGGTAAGAGTGGTCGGGGGTGGTGGTCGTCGGTATGAAGGGAAGACAAAAAGGGTAATTGAGGTTTTCATGGAGACAAAGTGCGGGGGAGAAGATGCTTTTTAAAAAAAATAACTCAGTGACCGTTCCGATCGCTATTATTATTTTGCAACTGTCTCGGTCGCTAAACTTACGACCGTTTCTAAGTTCGATTGCTAAATAATTTTGCGACCATTTCGATCGCTAATTTTACGATCGAAATTTAAAAATAGTCCCAAAAGGCCTATTTTTTTTTATAGTGATATCTTTTCTTCAGGTTTGAAGGTCAAGGTCTTCTTCTTTGAATCATTTAGTTGCTTCTTCCGCTCCACTTCAAGGTTGTAGGTATTCAGCACACCATACAATTGAGCAAGTGACATTTTGGCTAGATCCCTCGACTCCTTTATTACAGTAGTTGACATCCTATATTTCACCAAGGGATCTCATAAACTTGAGGTTTAA
The DNA here is from genome assembly GCA_035668315.1 of Drosera spatulata. Lineage (NCBI taxonomy): Eukaryota > Viridiplantae > Streptophyta > Magnoliopsida > Caryophyllales > Droseraceae > Drosera > Drosera spatulata. The sequence goes on from JAOVYX010015367.1 coordinate 1,730, forward strand.
TTCGTTGTTGTTGAAGGTCTGCTCCAAGGTTTTCAAGTTGTTGACCAACACATTAAAATTTTCATAAAAGCTTGTGAGGTTTTCATTTGGCTTCACGGTCACCCGGTCATACTATTGCATGAGGACATCCTTCTTGTTCTCTCTGATCTTATTATTCCTTTATTTCTCAGCAGTAGAGCATCCCAGGACTCCTTTGCTATGTTGTGTGAACCATAATTTCGAACATGTCATCATCAAGGGCCTTGAAGAATTGGTTTCGTCCCCTCCTATCCACCAGCACCAAGTCCTATTCATCTTTTTTTCACTGAGCCTTGGGCTTGTCTATTTCTTTGGATATATCTGTTGGATCCTTCATCTTGGGAATGAAAGGTTCATCTGTGACAATATCTTGCATTCTTTCATCAATTGAGTCCAGATGGGCAAGCATCCTCAGCTTCAAATGGTCAAACTTGTCAAAGAAGCATGCTGGGGGTTCTCCACTATTAGGACACTTAGGTAGCTATCCTATCATCGTCCATTGATCTTGTGTTTGTGTTGTGTGTTCGTAACATCTTGGTATCAAAGCACATGGCCGATCGTGTGGGATGAGAATGAGGATGAAGGCGTTGCGGTGAATGAGGTCGTGGAAACATCCCCTAAAATGACTAGCAACCACGTCTCCAGGAACGAGACCTACGAGACATAGAGATTTAAGAGCAACAACGAAGGATAAAAGATTTTGAGAGACAACTTACGGAGGCAAGGCTTGGCGTTCGATCTGAAGAAGAACCGGTTGAGTCTGATGCCTCGACTGATGTAGATGACGAAGAAGAGGGAGATGTGGATCCCTTCATACCCAAAACCGAGATGGACGTCGAAACACTCGGGGTAGGGGTTGTGTGCTGTCTCAGAATATCGGGATGAAGGTTGAGATTCTAGAATTTGAAGTTAACTCTAATCCTGATGAGTTTATTTATTGGTTGCATGTTTTGGAGAGGGTCTTTGATCTCAAGGATCTGTCTGAGGAACAAATGGTGAAGATTGTTGCCATCAAATTAAGAAAGTATGCTTCTGTTTGGTATGAACATGTGAAGAAGCCATGAAGCCAAGAAGGAAAATCAAAGGCCTGGAGTTAGGAGAAGATGAAAAAGCTGTTGAGAAAGAAGTTCTTACCCGCTCATTTTTGACCGGAAGCATTCCTTGAGTCTCATGCAGTACGTAAAGACGACAAGACAGTAGAGGATTATACCAGTGTGACAGGTTACGCATGTGTTGTGACATTGAAGACGAAGAGGAACATACAATAGCTTGTTATTTAGGCGGGCTTAAGACAGAGATCTCTGATGTGGTGCATTTATAGCAATAGTGGATGCTGGATGATGTTTGCAAAAAGGCGTTGAAAATAGAAAAACAGTCTAAGTGAAAACCAGCTTCTGGAAGAAAAGCAGCTCGTGGTTCGCAAGCACTTCAACGAGTAAAATAGTTGTGACAAAGTTTGCAAGTTTGGCGGTAGTTCCATCATCATCGTCCTCTTCAATTAAGGGTGAAAAACCAAAGACAGTCACCACGCAGGGTCAAAGCAGTGGTCCAAGCAGGGAAGCAGTCGCGCCTAAGTGATGTTTCAAGTGTCTAGGCGTGGGACATTTTATAGCTGATTCTCTTAACCGGCAGGTTGTCATGCTTGCTAAATATGATGTCGAACCTGTTTTTGATGATTCTGAGAAAGAGCATGAGGCAACGAACAGTCAAGGCTAAGGTGAAACGGATGTAGTGTTCACTGATTCTGGGAGTCGCTGGTATTCATGAGGGTGTTAAGTGTAGCATGGAAATGATAAGGCATGGTTGATCACCAATATCTTCCACACTAAGTGTACTAGTTGTGAAAAATTATGTAGCATGTTATTGAAGGTGGGAGCTGTGAGCATGTGGTTTCTACTACTATGATTGAGAAGCTGGGTTTGAAAACAGAAGATCACTCTCAATCGTACGAAATATCATGACTGAAGCGAGGGAATGACGTGAAGGTCACGAAATGATGCTTAGTACGTTTTTCAATCAGCAAGAAATACGGGGACAAAGTATGGTGTGATGTTGTTCTGATGAATGCGTGCCATATATCGTTGGGTTTGCCATGGCAATATGATCAACACGCAAAACATGATGGGTACAAAAATACCTGCACCTTCACAATGGATGGTATAACTATCACATTGGGGCCCTCTGATATATGCAAGGAGGCAAAATTAAAGGAAATCTACTGACGAGGTCAGAGTGTCATGCTGAGGTGGCAATTACTATTGAGATCTTTGTTTGTGTTGTAATTGAATAGAATGTGGATGTTGTTTATGTTCGTCAACTAGTAATTCCCTTGTTTGTTGAATTTGCAAATTTTGTTCCCACCGAGGTTGTCACCTATGCGAGATGTCTAGCACTACATCGATTTCATACTGACTGCTATCATTCCTTAGCACTACATCGATTTCATACTGACTGCTATCATTCCTAGCAGGCCTGCTTATAGGAAGAGTCCTAAAGAGCAAGAAAAGTTGCAACGATAAGTACATGAGCTGTTAGAGAAGGGTCTCGTGCGTAAGAGCATGAGTCAGTGTGCTCTTCCCGCTCTAGTAGTTCTGAAGAATGATGGTGTTGAGTCATATCCATGATGTATAGAAATTGAGTGATATAAAAACTCTAGTCTAAGAATGTCCTAGTATGTACTAAGCCTGAGACTCATTTGCTTGAAAAGTGAGGCTGTAACTGAAAACAGTAAGGCTGGTTCAGAAAGTAATGCAGTATGACTGACAGCATTGAGGTCATGAGTAAAGGAACAGTAAGACTTGGGCATTTGGGTTTCTTCAGTAAGAAGCGGTTTATCCTGGATTGCTTCTGTATGAAAAGGGTTACTGCAGCAAGGCTGAATGACAATGAGGCTGAGTTTTACAGAAGGGTCCAGATGATGTCAAGGTTCATGTGTTTTCTTTTGCACTGTGTCAGTGTCCTTTCCTAAATCAAAAATCAAAGGTCACGAGTTTGTGAACATGGTTCTAGGGTGGCATGAAACTGATGTTTCAAAAAAAGGATGACTTCAACAACGGTTAGAAACTTGGGATTGCCTATAAATACAAATGCAATGCCCAAGGTTTCTTAACTTTTAAATTCTTGAATCTCCTTTACTCTGAAAGAAAAACAAGTGCAATTAGGCTTCAAGTGAACAGTGTGGAAAGTTGATAGCTGAAGATCTAAGTCAGCTATTTGAAAGTAAGGTTTTCAAGCAAGGATTGAATAGTACTAGTGTTGGACAAAAGATTGCAAGAGGCTTTTAGAGTTCTATTGAGGAGAAGAAAAGATGTTGTAATTGGTTTGTATTGTAATTACATTCTGTAAGGTGGCAGGTTGATTGTGAGCCTAAAATAATTACACGTGGTACCATCCTCTTGACATATCACATTGATAGTCAAGGGAAGAATGGAGTAAGGGATATAGCCTTATTTTAGCTATATGTTATAATCAGTATAAAAACTCCATGTGTCCTTCCATTACTGTTTTCATTATCTTTAACCCTACTGGTAAGCAATTTCAACCAACAAAAAACTAAAAGGAACCATCATTACTGCAGTAAGGTTCTGTATTACTACAGTAAGATTAAAACAACATTCCTGTCTAACTGAAGTTTGTCAATTTGACAGTAAGCTTCGAAAAGAGAGTATTCACCCCCCTCTAATCTCAAAGCAAGTTATATTGGGACTTTCAATTGGTCCTTGGCGGATGTGCATAGATAGCAGAGCAGTGAATAAAATCACAATCAAGTATAGGTTCCCAATCCCTTGGTTCGATGACTTGATTGACCAATTGCGCGGGTCTGCTATGTTCTAGAAGATTAAGTTACGGAGCGGATATCAAAAGATTCGTGTACGACTTGGGGATGAGTGGAAGATAACCTTCAAGATCAGAGATGAGATGGTCTTTATGAATAGGTGGTGATGCCGTTTGGGCTATATAATGCACCTAGCACGTTCATGCGATTGATGAACCAGGTTTTCCGTCCATTTATCGATCAGTTTATTATTGTTTATTTTGATGACATTCTGGTGTATCATGTTACATTTGAGCAACACTTGCAGCACTTGAGACAGGTTTATGAGGTATTGAGGGAGTAGAACCTGTTTGCTAACGTCAAGAAGTGTCACTTCTTGACCGATCATGTTATCTTTTTGGGATACTAGTGTAATATCCGCGTAATGCGTGGGAAGTGTGTGTCATCAAACTAAACAAATGTTCATGATTGATAATAGAAATGAGTTATTCAATTTAATCAATTTCATTCTGATAACGAAAAGAATGTCACCATATAAAATATAATTATAGCTGTTGAAATGTTCACGTATCTAGCTTCCATCAAATAAAACTTGATCCATTTAAGAACTGTTCTAGTGTAAACTATGAGCTCATAAACTTCAGCAAGAACTCTGCACTACCAGATAAACATATGGCATGATCATACATGCTTCTCATATTTCTCAACATTAAAATGCTTGGAAGTGTAAAGAGTAGGGAGAAAATCGTACAACATTTCATAACTAGGCCTACGAGAAAGTGCAACTTGAGACCGGCAAAACCACTAAAATTTAGAATCGTGAGTGTCTACTTAGATTTACTAAGCTCTCTTGGTAAATCATATGTGATTGTCCCCTTCAAACAGTTGTCGTCTTTTATGACTATACATCAAATAAACCCAACCTAGAGTTAGTAACATATTCATCTTGCTTGAGAAGGTGTAAAGTGGCGTTTTTTAAAGAGTGTGAAAATTACCATGACATGTATACAATAGAATGCGTCCAAAATAACAATTTTAAAGAGTGCATGAGCATTTTCGCTAAAGCAAAACTCTACTATTTAGATTGGACTACTTTCTTTGGTTAGGAATATTTTTATCAGCACAACAGGGCAAACTTCAATTCGGTAGCAAGCACTCATGTTCACTTCAATCTAGTAATCTCTCTCCAATTGATGAAATACTGTGAAATCAAACCGAACAACAAATATCCAAATCAAACGAACAATATATGCTGGTAAATTCAAGCTCCATCAAATCCAAATCGAATTGCCCTACCTCCAAGAACATGTTGACAGGGCTTGAAGAATCCTACACCACAAGATCAGGCAATGGAAAACACAACACAAAGTCAAGGATAGTGTTTTCTTGCATTTCGCTCCTGTGGGTTTTCTTAGAAGCTGAGCAGAACTATGGACCAAAATGTTGAAGAGATTTGATGATCAGATGTGTTGTTGTGATGAAATGATATAATTAAGCCAAGCGAGGAGAGAAGCCGAGGAGAAGGAAGAGGGAAAGTTGCTCTTCAGTTCACTTTTACCATTTGGAATTGATGACAACCAAGACTTCAATATTAATCTCATATTAATCTAACTCTCAAATACCAATTTGACAGACTGTTTGAAGGACAACCTGTTTGAGTGGACTGAAGCTGTTGAAGCTGCATTTCAGTTGTTAAAGCAAAAGATGACTGAAGCCCCCGTATTGGTACTTCTTGGTTGAGGTATTTAAGGTTCACTGTGAGCGCCTGGTGTTGGTATAGGAGGAGTCCTGAGCATGAAGGGTCGGCCGAATGCATTCTTCAGTGAGAAATTAAATGAGGCCAAGTGGAAATACTCAACCTATGATAAAGAATTCTAGGCCATCGTGAGGAGTTTAGAGCATTAGCGGCACTACCTTACATTAAAGAAGTTCGTGTTGTACTCTGATCATGAGCCCTTGAAGTACATCAATGGGCAATTGAAGCTGAATTCCAGACACGCGAAATGGGCGGAGCTCCTGTAGTTTTTCAGTTTTTCAATCATGCATAAGGTTGGGGCACTCAGCAAGGTAGCTGATGCATTGAGTCGTAGACGATCTTTGCTGTCCTCTATGCAAGTACAAGTTCTTGGTTTTGACTCCTTCATGCAGTTGTATGAGCATGATCCTCAGTTTAGTAGTATTTGGGAGGAGCGTCAATCAGATCCTTTGATGCGTTGTCGTCTGCGCGTCAAAATTAATTCCCCACTTATAATATAATAATGTAGATAGAATGAGTAGGGGTTGATCCCACAAAGAGATGTAGTATTTAATCAAAATTCGAATTCGTAATTACTTAACCTAAAACTAAGAGTTGTGGGGTATTTGTAATTAAATTGCAAACTAATTAAGTACTAATAATTGAGAAGTAAAATAACTTCTTGCACTGAATTGATTAACTTGGTTGAAATTATAGGAAACAAACGTAGAAAGGATTCTCATAACTTCACGTATCTGAGAGATTAATCATTGAAACCAAGGATAATGGGTCATATGTAATTGGATAAATTGAAAATGAAATGTTATAGATTTGTAAATGAATAGTTTGGTTGTAAATAAGGGGGATACCTTTAATCACATCCACTAGAGTTTTAATTAGAAAGATAGTTTAAATAACTAAACTAATCATCTACTTCACATACCATGATAGCATGAATACATAAAAATAGACAATCGAATCAATCACGAAACATACCAAACATGAATAAGTCAGCAACATAGATTGGTCTACTACTTATATGTCAAAAGATCCAAGATAAACTATAGCAAGATAACTTGGTCTATAACTTATCCAGTTGCTGCTTAACTTGACCAACATAGATTGAATCATTAGCTAGATTAACCTATCAACACATCTAAATGACAAATTTAGAGGTATTCATAAGCTAAACACATTATAGTCACTTTATAAAGTAATTTAGGTGATCAATCTAATGAATTCATGCATCAATTATGATAAAACTCTAATCTTTGACATCATTCATGTGAAAAAAATCAAATTCGATAACAATAAAACAAATCTCATAATCCCTTAGCTTTATGTCATTATGATTACTTCCTACTAACTCATTACTCACTCATTGAATTGGAAAGCATCACAAACATGGATAAATATGCAATTGTAATCATCATAATCAACATAGATTGAATCAAATGACTAAGGTATATAAATAACCAACGAAAGTACTTACAAACCAATGAATAAGGTTTTGAGAACGATAATCCAAAGCTAAACAACTCTAAAAATCTAATCAGAGCAACACGAACGAAGAATAACGATGTTTGTGATCTATCTAAACCCTAGAAACGACGGCTACGAACGTAGGAATGATGATAGACACTCTTGAATACCTCTAAAATCGAACATAACATAGTGTATTTATAGAAAAATATGAAGACCCTAAGAAATCTGGAGAAAATTACATCAAAATCTCGTAAAATCTTTATGTTATAGCGCAGTCATGATCCTGACAAAGGCTGTCACGATTGTGACCACCGAGGTGGCTCTTCGCTAGTTCAAATCTAGGGATTGTCACAATCTTGACAGGAACCGTCACGATCATAACAGTGTAGAAATTGCTCTAGTTGATTTTCTGTAATCTTCATGATTATGATCAAGCTTGGAACAATCATGACACTTCATAAAGTCATCAAAACAGCTCCAAAACGATCCGAAACAATCATGAACGTCTTCATATGCATTGAGAACATCTTCATAACTCAAAATATCATCACGAAATTCATTGATTTGCATCCAAACTTCATCAAAGTCATCAAAATCTTTATAATCACTTCTGACCGCATAACTTCATATCCATGGAACTTTTAAACCTCTCTAAACTAAAACCTCTACATTTCTGTTAAAACTTCTGACCGCATAGCTGCATAAAAACCATACCAAGAACAGCACCAACATTCAAGATACAAAACTAAACTAAAAGACAAAGAAACACAATATATAACAAACTAAATAGAGGAATTAGGTTAGAAAACTATGAGTATATTTATGCTCATCATCCTTTCAAAGAATACCTACTTCAGGATGAGTTCTTGTTTAGGGACAACCGGTTATGTGTGCCAGTTTGCTTGTGAGGAATGCTATTGTATCAGAGGCCCATGATGGTGGTTTGGTTAGGCATTTTGGGGTGGATAAGACCTTAGCACTGGTTAATGATAACTCTTACTGGCCGCGGATGGAGCGGGATGTGGTTCGTTTTGTTGGCAGGTGCAGGAAATGTCATTTGGCTACAATGCGAGGAAGCAATGCAGAATTGTATTCATCGCTTTCTGTTCCAATTACACTATGGGAGTATGTCAGTCTTGATTTCATGGTGGGGCTACCACGCACACAACAAAATAAGGATTCAGTTATGGTGGTGGTAGATCAACTTTCTAAGATGGCTTGCTTCTGTCCTACTAGCAAAACATTTGATGCTTCTCAGGTAGCTCGGTTGTTTTTTTAGGAGATCGTCAGGTTACATGGAGTGTCGAAAATGAACACCCCTAATCGGGAGACAAAGTTTGTGTGCCACTTTTGACGCACTCTTTGACGGTTGTTGGGCACCAAGCTGCAGTTCAGTTCTTCACACTATCCGAAGACAGATGGATAGATTGAGGTGGTAGATCAAAGTTTGGGAAATTTATTGCGCTGTCTGATTGGGGATCGTCCTAAGCAGTGGGACTTGGTGCTGTTTCAAGTTGAATTTGCCTTCAATCAGTTCATTAACCGTATTACTGGAAAAACCCCATTTGAGATTTTCTATGAAAGGAATCCATTGACGCCGCTAGATCTTGTGCCGCTTCCAATTTAGAAACAGTTCAGTGACAATGCAGAAGTTCATGTGGAGCAAATCAACCAACTTCACTCTCAGATTCATGACAGAGTTACTAGGCGGAATGCAAAGTATAAGGAGCCGGTTGATTGATGTCGAAAGCGTTTTGTTTTCCACAAAAGGGGTCTGGCTGTGCGCATTGGAGCAAGAATTATTTTCCTGCAGGGCGTGCTGGTAAGTTACATCCTCGAACCGATGGTCCATTTAGAGTCCTTTTGCGTAGGGAGAGTATAGCGTCTCTGGAACATGCAATGTTGCTGACTTGTCTCCGTATCAGTTTGATAAAGATGGAGACGAGCTGGAGGAGGTTAAAGACGAGTCAGATTTGAAAGCGAATCTTTCCGTAGCGGAGGAGGATGATGCATAACGAAGTAAGTCTATAATTCATTGTTCACTGTTCAGGTTTTTTGAAATCAAGGGTCACTATCTCGGAATGGGAGGAAACGTCACACTTTCAAGTGAATCGGCGTGAGGATAAAAACTCAAGCCTTTGACCCTAATTTTGGGTCGTTTAGATCACTTTTTAGGCGTTTTTCTGATTCGCATTAATAAGTATATCTTGTGCATTTTCGTAATTACCATTATTAGGGCTTTTTGACTCCTTATTTAAGTTGGTTTTCCAGCTGTAGTGTACTTAGTTTAGTTGTTGTTTTGAAACTTTGAAACCCTAGAAAGAGGAGAAGTCATTTCTCGAGGAGAAGTCATTTCTCTCTTGATTTTTCTATCATCTTGTGTTTGTGTTGTGTGTTGGTATCAGAATGTAAATTAGCCAGTCTCTGTGGGAACGATCCCTTCTTATCACTACTCAAAATTTGAAGCGATAAACGATATGTCCTTCAAAATTTAATCATTAGAGAATATCTACTATATGGTTTCAAGTCGATAGCACATATGTCAAGACTAACTGTTAATATTCAAGGCTTCTTCCCATGGACCTCCGACCACCGACTCCGCATAGGACACATCCGTTGAAGCTGTGAAGTATTTGACAACCTCAACAGATCAGTTATTAAGTTGAGCCCGATGGCATTCGCCGGTTTAGTACTCAGCTTAATGTTTTTGCGTTTAATGTCTTCCTATTGCTTAGAAAGGAGTGAGCTGATTGTGGCTTTCTTATCACTGCATCGATGCAGTGATCTGTTCTGGCATTGGGATCTCCCTCTTGTCCCAACCTGATGGCATACGATTGTCAATGTCCAATTTCCCCTGCATTCAGGTAATTTTTAAAACCATGTGAGCGTTCTTGTATTCCAAATGGTATTTGCAAATGTGTTTCATCACCAGGCCCAACACCATGTGGAGTTTTCGCTGCAATAGAGTTCCGTCATCGAGTTGCAGGAAATAGAGTTTCGTCATTCAGCTGCAGAAATAATAGATTCAATGCTCTCTTTCTCCATTGTGTTTTCTCCCGTTCTTTGCTCTTTATTTGCTTGCAGTTTGTAATGAGATACACAATCTGTCAGGCGATTTGGCTGCACGTTGCAGAAACCATAACCCTTAATTATATTGCATTACGTGCTTGAGTTGAGATTCAGGACGGAAGCGATTCAACTACTGGTAAAGGAAATTCAAGATCAAAGGGGGTTTACTTGTTAAAGCTTCTTACTAATAGTCGTGGCTTTATATTTTTCAGATGTAGGGATAGCGTAAACACACGTTAGAGCGTTTTACTTTGAATTGATGAGATCATTAACCGTTGTGTTCCCGATCCTTAAAAATCAGACCAATATATTCACTTCACAAAGACCATAGAATACATGATCCTTCTTGCTGACTAATATTTGTATAAGGTGGAAGACCAGAGAAGGTCATCACACTTAGGTGCAGCACTATAAAGCATATACATATCTCCATTTACTGTTCCAGAAATCACAGGACGTCATGGACGGGCATATTGTCCACCGATCCATTCTCGAAAGAGCTGTTATTGGTCTTCATGCGACGAAGTTTCAATGAGTTTGACGGCTTGAATCCGTCAGAGTCAGGGCGAAACCTGATGAAACTATAGGACCATATGCCAAGCAGAGTGCCTGTTGGTGGTCCAACGAAATAAACCCAGAGCCCCTTGAAATATCTGCTTGCTATGGCTGGTCCTAGAGTCCTTACTGGGTTCATCGATCCACCTGATACCGGTCTGTCCCGCGCAAAAATAGTAACAACATACAAAAATATATGCAAACAGAACTATTAGTGCTATCCTTTTTTATCCTTTTGTTAATCTTTTCTTTTCGTTGGCTCACAAGTACTGCGGATTTATATTTGGATATCTTCTCACTATTTATTTACACGATTATAATAATATGTAGAGATTATCCTATGTATAATTAGTATAGTATTATTTTTGAAAAGACAAAAAGATTTCTAATTTCAAATTAATCAAAATTTCTACGACGCCATTTTCAAATAGTAGTTGTTTCATTTTTATTGCTAGCTTACCCTGCAAAGATGGAAGTAATGCACACTGCAGAGCCCACGGCGAGACCAGCTAGTTCTCCAACCTGTCCAAACCAAGCACATTACAGTTAATACTCGGGGCATTCAATAATGACTTGTCTCAGGCCCGAAAGAATTTCTATGGATAAGAGGTGATGATTAGATGTATTATCAAGTTTCTCTTCAAAAGTCGAACTATTGATGGAATAGGCTCCTCTGACTGTCAGATCACGGTTGCTTCGCTGACATAAGTTAGAAGTTAAACAACTTACAGCCTTGGTATCAGTGGCAACGGCAGAGGTGACAAACATCATATTGAAAGTGACGGCAATCTCCATGACCAAGGCTTGAAGATCTGTTCCTGACGGTGAGGTCGTGCCTATATTCTGTACTGGGTCCAATAGTGCCTTCAAAGTGAACGACGCGCATATAGAACCTGTTAGTTGAGCTAACCAATAGAATGGCACCTGCACAATTCATGCAACCATGCCGCTTTAGTAAATATTCATCGATTCAACAATGTTGGTGATCCATTCAATGTGATCCACAGGGAAATGTGAGAGCTCAATTTAATTGCATATAAGTTCCGGGGTTAATACGTTCATTGTCAGTTAATTAAGTTCGAGTAGGATTCTATGTTTGTCATCCATACATGTAAAATATTGTCCATAGCCGTTCTAATAATAGAGCTCATTTATTTCAAAATTAATCATTGTTCTAGTTTTGACTTAGCTAGCAATGAGTCATTATCACCTCAATCAGTATTTGCTTACATCACAGAGACCAAAACATAACAATAATTTCTTCACAATTACCACAGACAAATCAACTAAGTAAAATAATTGCATGGGAAAAGAGGATTCTCAATTAATCTCGTGCATTATGCAATAGTAGCTAGCCCCACGCACAGCTCATATAAGACGAATTCCTCATATTATAAGTATTTATTAGAGAGTTCAACTAACATACTTTTCATTGGCTTAAGTGGAAGATTTACTATTGCTAAATTATTCTTAGAATGTTCATTATTGGTTAGAGGTTATGTGGTGAGTTATTTACGCACATTAATATTTGTATAAAAAAAACAGCTTATATTTGTGAAAACCCCATAATCTATTAACCATTTCTTTTGGGTTAAAAGATGGGACCAATTCACATGTGTATTTTATTCAGGTTCGGTTAGGTCGAGTTTCCTTCCTTGGGCTGTCCCCTGAATCGTAACAAGTGGTATCAGAGCCCATTGTTCGTTGGGCAGGACAGGACATGGTGTGGCCGAAGATAGCAGGCAAGACCCAGGGATTGTGAAGGGGTAGGAAAACCCGAATGCAAGAGGCCTATACTGCATAGGGGGAAGATACCTTTCCACAACAAGAGACAGACAGGCCTAGAGCGCACCTCCTCCGCAAGAGTGGGTTGATCAGATGTACAAATGGTCCGGTCCAAGATGTGGGGGGAATGGATCATGTGGATGGTACTTACACATAAAGGGGGTGAGTTGGTTACCCACATTGATATTTGTGTAGAAAAGAAAACAGCTTATATATATGAAAAGTTTATAACCTACTAGCCATGACTTTTGGGTTAATAGATGGGCCCACTTCATATGTGTATTCTGTTCAGATTCGGTTAGAACGGGTTTTCTCCTTTGCGCTTTCCCCTGAATCGTAACATAAACAAATAGTCAAACTATCAACTTGTTTTGTATAAAAACTATTATGACGTATTTGGTTTGGTAAATGGTCTTATCCTGTGACTTAAATATTTACTAGTATGAAATTAAGGTTAATCACTTAAATATTTTAAGGCATAAATGTTTGACTTCAGAAGAGGTGACAACATAATGCCTAATGTGTTGCCTCTGTATTTAAAAGCAAAAATCAAAAAGAAAAATTGTCTATTTGGTCTTGACATCAAAGACTATTTTTCACAATAAGTTTATTGTAAGCTTAAGCATACTTTTATCATGATGAAATGAAGTAAGATAAGCTTAAAGGTACGATTCATTGAGGAAAATGGCAGATTGGCAAGCTGAGACCACGAAATCAAAGAAAAAGATAAATTATATAGTATAAGTATTTATGTATGTATCGAAACGCCTATAAGTTTTAAGAGGAAAAATGTCCAAAACCAATCATTTTTTCATTTCATCTATCAATAATGAAGTATCGAGCATAGCCATTATTAAATGATCACAAGTCAATAGATAAAAACAATGAGATCGGAGAACATATATATTGTGCATGATCTCAGTTTGTCAATTTGCACACACTTATGACCTGAGCCGCCATATATACTATAATGCATGCGTGAAAATTATATGCAACCAAATAAAGAATTAGAATTCGGTGAATCTTCTGACCATGAATATTAATTTCTGTATGATTGTAATTTTATGATGTAAGGTATACACGATTCAAACACGAAACTGTACGATAAATGACCTCAGAGGACTCTAGTGGGAATTTTATGAAGTTGACGCCCCGCTATTATTGGTCCCACTTACTCTTTTAACGCCATAATCGTAGTGACATATTACTAATATTGTTCAACCTTGTCGCTTTTAAAACTTTATGGTGTATATATATGTCATAACCATACCGTCTGTCCATTTAGGAAGACGAAGATGACGACAAATTAAGAGTGTATTCTTGTAACAAGTATATGAAATATAGATGATGCAGCCCAAGATTCTAATATGTTAATCTGTGATTTATGTTGTTATTAATGAAGATTAAGATGCATCTTTTTTAGCAATACAAAGGATATCCTATATATATGTTGAAGCACTATTTTTTCCATGAGCTGATAGTAACATATCGACTGTGAACCACTCTGGCTTTATTCACAGCCTGTGGAGATTATGAAGGGTCCTATAGCTCCATGCATTAAGTATTTTTTTGTTCTTTTGTCACTGTAATAAATAGTAACTAGAGTTTCTAATTAAGTTAACTGAGTTTTCTTTTTGTCTTTAATTAGTTTCTCTTTCCTTTTCATTAGTGATGCATGTTACATATACCAAGCCGACTTTCTGTTTCTATAGTTTGTGTTTCCTTTTATTGAGTGATGGTACATGTATCAATAATTATATATATATAGGGTTGAAGTGGATAAAGTAAATTTATTGTAATCATTGATTGAAAAAATGGATGAATCATTATCATTGATTTTTTTTCTCACTATAAGACAAAAGGATAATTGAGACAAATGAGTAACTAAGATTGATTCATTTTAACTAATTAACTAAAATCACTTTAATTATCTTTTTCCTTATATATATACATATAAGGATACTTTCAGCATTTACGAACTTGCCCCCACTAAATAAAAGTTATAAAGCAAAACCTAAAGCTCATGTAATCTGGTTTGTTGCATAGTACTATGCAATTTCACTAGTGTGATAGAACATGGTATAGGCAATTTCACGCTTGTTATATTACAAAGAAAAAATCTCAAGAAAAATTCTCAAAAAGTGTGGAACCCCTGGGAAATTATATTTATAGCAAAATCTGTCTCCTGATCATATCTTATAAGATGTAAAACCCTGCAGACTATCCTCATAATAAAAAGACGATCTCCTGATTATATATATCTCTTAGAAGGTGTTAAACCCCATAGCTCCATGCATTAAGTGTTTTATTGTTCCTTATATAAAAAAAAAGGCCTATTAAGTATAAACTATGAATTGAAGGAGGAGTTTTTTTATCGGTGAGCCAACTCTTCTTGACTTGACCGCTCAGACCTTGATCGTGTATATTCAAGTTGGCATCATGAAATGGCGGTTCATGCACTCTGGTTCTATTGGTTTCGAACTTATAGCTATGCTAATTCTAGTTGTCACTTCGATCCATGCACGTGTATATCAACGACCACATATATCAATTCGCTCAATCAAAATCTAAGATCCAAGCATCTTGTTCTCTTCATAAATTTTCCTAAGTTTATGTGGTTGACATACAAGGCACATGCATGACGGAATGGACCTAGCTTGACATTCTATATAGCACTCCCCAGAGAATTCTGTGGACTGGGGAACATGAGAGCCTAGCTAGCACTTTAAGTTAATATCTTGATTGTGAGGTATATATTTAATATCATGTCGATGCGATTTTATTAGACATGATTAGTGTACTTGACGTTGTCGAGAAATGTCTTGACGCCTCTTCATGATCGATAATGATATGACATGGTTAATATTAATTAGGATTATGGTGAGCTTGTAACCTGATTTGGAAATCTTGTTGTCCATGGAAAATAAGACAATACCGTACAACCAACCTCAACTTTCAATGGTTCTATACCATTAGGTAGGCTATAGCGAAGAAGACACGTGCGTGGCCATTTATTACGATAAATACCTACAGCCATGACTTCTACACAGTTAATAGAAGATATAGACAAAACTAGCGAAAAGGGGCTGGCAGGGGTCATGACCTGGTTTCGGCCCTGGCTCCCGTTCGAGCCATGGCGACCTCAAATGATCCCATCAATTGCCATTATATATCAAAAGTTGAGATGTTAATTGGAAAGAGTTCATAAATATGTCGTGTTGCTAAGTCCATTGTTATGACATCTCATCGATGGTGGATTCTAGTTGGAATATTTGGCAGAGTGCTCCAAAAAAAAAAAAAAAAAAAGTTCGAGTGCATCAATTAGTAGGGTCTTTGAAAACTGATATCATCTTTGATTCTATCTTGTTGTTTTCCCTTATAGGGTCGTCAACTAATAATTAAAAGCTATCCAATGGAGGAAATTCGAATTCGAGATTGACATTCCAAAGTTTGAACATATACATCCTACCCTTATCTCCAAACTAGTTGCCCATAATTTTTTCTCCCTTAACACTTGAAAGTAAAACTAGCTAGCTCTAAGACAGTAAAACTATGCTACAAGAAACGTTAATCTTATAACATTTCTCTAGTTTCCTCCTCAACTCTCAAGGATCCAACAGATTTATATTTGATTATTTTTTAAATGAAAATTATCAATTGATCATCTTTTTTAAAATTATTTATCAAAAAGTCATCATAAGATTTTAATTATCATTTCGTTTTTTTTTTTGTTTCTATTCCTTTTTCAATCACCCTAAAGATTTGATTTGATTTGATTTGATATCCGAATGATAAAAAAAATCTTTTATATGATTTTTTAGTAAAGAAGTAGCAAAAAATTCATCAGTTGATAATTCTCTCTTTTTATAATATCTATACATTTGATTACTCAAATGCAAACTTAATCAAGGCACTCGGCTATTGGGTAATGGGTATTGATTTTTTACTGACAGTAAAAATAGCTTGAAATTTATTCCACAAGAAAAGTGCATTTAACCCATTAAACTCCTTATCCTTTTGTAGATAACCCCTTAACTTCAAAAATAGCATATAACTCCTTTTGATGATCTTTTTAGGAGGTTCTGTTCAAAAAAAAGAAAAAGAAAAAAAAAGAAAGAAAAGAAGAAGATAGAAAGTAAATAGCTTTTTCAAGGATTAATACGTCAAATTTATGAAATTGTTCAAAATATAAGGTTATATGGCTATTTCTAAAATTTGGATAGTTCCATGCAAAAACGTGAAAGTACAAAGGGACAAAATGCTTTTTATTCCACATTGTGATCATGTACTTATTACGATCACATACAAACCCATCCAGTCTGATTTTTCAAAGTTGAATTTCAAGGTATGTAATTTTCACCATGTACTTTTATTAAGTTAATTTTACATGTGTTCAAGAACATGGGTATTTTCGTAAGTGTTTGATTTACAATCATAGCAATTATCGAGATAGTATGTTCGTATACTTATAGCCATATTGGATTTTGGGTCAACTAATTGGCTGGAAGAAGCAGAGCTCCACACATCCAGTTCATATCATCGACTTAAATGCTTTGTCTTTGTCTCTTCTCCCATTAGTCTTCTCTCTATAATCCTACTAATCATGTTTTTCATATATGAAAGCGCCATAATGTTTATCATACTATCATGGTTCATGAATTCATATCTGGGACCAACTAATTAACTATGGTCAGATAGGTCGTGATTTTTATTATTTAGTCTCAGAGATTTTCAACTAAAACCAATTTACACGACAACAGATAAAACAACTCAGAGTTAATTTTTATTTCCTTTTTATTTTGTATTAAAAATAAAATAAAATTGAATAATCGACTTAAAAAAGGTTCAAAATAAGAGAGGTCACAAATATATCAACTAGTGTCAAGTACCTGTTTCCATGGGAAGTGCCTTCCTGAAGCGAAAGCCAGAGTAACCGCCGGATTCATGTGGGCACCGGAGATGTGACCAACAGCATAAATCATGACCGTGACGATAAGTCCACCGGCCATGGATGCTGCGAGCGGCGCAAGCTTGGTCGGGTCCTTGGCACTTATGGTAGCTGCACCACAAGTAACGAACACTAGCATAAACGTCGCCATCACCTCTGCCACCACCTTTTTGGTACCGATAACAACAAAAACCAATACGTTAGGTTGACAGCGCGCGAATTGTGTTCATTTTTGTACAAATTCACATGATCAATCGTGTTGGAAAATATTGACATTTTTTAAAATACAGGTACTGGATAAGCAAAGTTTGTTCTGGTTAACAGATTTCGTGACCGGAATATGCATGTCATGCATCGAATATGTATCTTTATAGATACATAGAGACATATATGCATAAACAACCGGGAAAGAGAAGTCTCTTGTAGCTAGAGGGAAACTGTGTGCCATACCTTGCGGAAAAACTCGAGTGGATAATGATTGTTGAACCTAGTAATGATCGCGCTGGCGGTACGTCGTAGAGGAGTACCATCAGAGCCAGCTGATGAATGAAAATCGGCCATTTTTGATGTCTCGGCTGATCAGCTGCTCTGCTAACTAACTTTGAGCAGTTTTGAGTCAGTGAGAAATGGCTAATTGATTTGGTACTCGCACCATTCGTCTATTTATAGGCCTCTTGCTAGTGGTCTCCGGATGAATTTAGTATTTGTCTTCTGTACTTTTTGTTTTTATTTTCTTTTTGTTCTTTTTTTTGAATAATTTGCACCTTTTTCATTTTCTTTCTTTTCGTGGGGGAACACATTTGATGGTGTATATTTTGGCTTCATAGCATGAAATTATCATATACTATATAATCTCCATGATTAGATCTGTTTTCTTCAATTTATCTTAGTCTTATTAGTTCTTACAGACAAATAAAAACTTATCTTCGGTGAATTTGATGAGTGTAGACTTGTGAAAGTACTCGGTATTGGAGGACATACCAATACACGTTTGAACTAATTGTAATTATGTTCTCCATACATTAATGAATCTTTTACCATCAATTCGCACTATTGTTAGAGTTGATTTCTTGATAAGATATGAGAACAGACAATAACATGAGATCACGAATTCGATTCTTGTCTTCCTAATGGACCTTTGTGTGAGGTCCACATGCACGTTATTTGTAAATATATTGAGGGAACGTTTTGATAGATCTACATCTAATTAAAAAGACCTTACATCCAATATATACATCTTATTTCTATTCTGTTTTAAAAATGAATGTCATATTTCCAAGGTTTCACGCATCAAATTTGTTTATCTTTTTCTTTCATTCCTCTCATATTCATAAAGTTAAAGCATATTTATGAATCAATAAGAGATTTGATATCAATTGTATTCTTGAGGCGTATGGTGAAAGTATTTCGGTTGTGACTCACATACAACCTTGTCAATGTCTAAGGAGATCTAACGATATAGGGAATTTGGTGGAAGAGACTCCCAACAGTAAAAAAAGTTATGAGCCCTAAGTATTCTTTCATATTCAATATAAAGAAATGATTATTTGAGGTACGTATTGTTACGAATAACAATCCGAGACAAAATACGAAAACAATGGAATGATAAATCAACAACCATACAAATGAGCAAGGAAATTAAACGACACCAGATTTACATGGAAAAAACCCCCAAGGGGAAGAAAAAACCCACGGAGAACGAAAATCCAGTATCAAAATGTAGTTTACAGCGTTTCCTGAACTTGATCGCTCAATCTCACTTTGTGTACACTCAAAAGCCTCTAGAAATCAGCAAAATATCGTCTCTGCCGCTCTACAATCGTTGACCAATAATAAAACCCTAGAAAACATGCTATTTATATGGTTTACAAACAAAACAGGTCAGAAATGTCGTCACGCCCGTGAACCTGGCCGCGACCCTGGCCAAAGTCACACTATGTTGTCCGTTTGCGAGTCTTATGCTTCTTAAAGCTTCGGATACTCAAGGCAACATCAACAATCTCCACCTTGGCTTGAGTAGACGCACCACAACAAGTGAATCCAACTAGCGATCCTTTCGTACCATAACCTGACACGTCTTTGCATCCCTTATTCGTGTGGAGAGATGCACCACCATACCATTCAGCAAGAAGTGACATGAATCAAGTCCAAACACCGCTTGAACTTGATCTTTGTGACTCCCTTGGTTAACATATCTGTTGCGTTGTCCTTTGTGTGAACGTTTCGTAAATCTATGTCTTTAGAATTCATCCATTCTCGAATCTTGTGAAACCTCACATCAATATGCTTTGTCCGGGGATGGTAAACCTGATTTTTGGCAAAATAGATTGCACTATGACTGTCACAAAACACGCAGATACCATTTTTCTGCTTGAAACCAAGTTTGTGCACTATATTCCTGAGCCATATAGCCTCCTTTCTTGCCTCAGTCAAAGCTATATACTTCGCCTCTGTGGTGGATAGAGCAACTATATCCTGCAGGACTGACCTTCAACTCACGGGACCACCACTGAAAGTAAACACATACCCACTGTTAGACCTCTTACAATCCAAATCACCTGCATAATTTGCATCCACCATGCCAACTACATCACTCTTCGCATACTTGTCATCAAACAAGATGTCATAATCTATAGTTCCAGCCAAGTACCGTACAATCCACTTCACAGCATTCCAACGCTCTCTACCTTGATTAGCCATATACCTGCTAACTACACCAACAGCTTGAGCAATATCTGGATGAGTACATACCATAGCATACATGAGATACCCTACCGTATTAGCATACGACACACGAGACATACGCTCCATCTCTTCATCTGAATCTGGACACTATTGAGCTGACAGCTTAAACTGAACACTCAAAGGAATTCCATTGATTTTGTGTCCTTCATGTTGAACCTCACCAAAATCTTCTCAATGTAACCTCTCTGAGTAAGCCACAACTTCTTTAATGCTCTATCACGGACAATCTCCATACCTAGGACCTTTTTCGCAGCACCAAGGTCCTTCATCTTAAATTCTGAGCTCAACATCTGCTTCAGCTGAAGAATTGCATCTCTATTCTTTGAAGCAATTAATATATCATCTACATAGAGACTAAGCAGCACAACAAAACCATCATCACAAAAGCAAAAATAAACACAAGGGTCATATTCACTGCGAGAATATCCGTGAGAAACAATGAACCCAACAAATCTCTTGTACCACTGCCTTGGCGACTGCTTTATGCCATACAACGACCGTTTCAGCTTGCAAACCAACCCTTCTTTGTCAGGTTCCACGAATCCCTCTGGCTGATTCATGTAGATGGTCTCCTCTAGAAAACCATGAAGAAATGTTGTCTTCACGTTCATCTGCTCTACCTCCATATCAAATGCTGCAACCAATGCCAAGATCAATCGAATAGATGTGTGCTTCACCACTGGAGAGAAGATCTCATTGTAATCAATACCTTCTTTCTGAGAAAAACCCTTAGCCACTAGACGAGCTTTGTATTTCTCACCCTCCTTAATTCTGAGCACCCACTTGCAACCAACTGGCTTCTTTCCTTCTGCAAGTTTCACCAACTCCCAAGTTTGGTTCTTTTTGAGCGACTCCATTTCCTCCACCATAGCTGTCAACCATTTGTCACGGTCAACTGAGTTGATAGCCTCATGATAAGAACTAGGATCACCTCCACCAACAACCAATTCGAAAGCAAGCATGTCTTCAAAATCATATCTCTCAGGAGCCTTCGGATTCCGTTTATTTCTACCTGAGACAATACTGTATGGCTTCTACTGTTGCACTGGGCATGTATCAGGTTCAACCTACTCAACCTGATCAACCTGACCAATCTCTATCGAGCTCTGCTGATCAGAAACTTGCTCATTCGTCTCCGGAAGTTCTGCTGATCATTGACATTAACATCTTCCCCGTTTTGTTTTACCATGTAATCTTCATCGAAGACCACATCTCTGCTGACCACTTTCTTCTTTGCTACAGGATCCCACAACCTATAACCCTTCACATCATTCCCATATCCAAGAAAGATACATTGCTTTGATCTAGCATCTATCTTAGATCTCTTAAAACTCTGCATGTGAACATAGATAGGACACCTAAAAACTCTCAGCATAGAATAATCAATAGGTTTTTCAGACCATACCTCTTCTGGAATGCGATGATCAATGGTTGAAGAATGACTTCTGTTGATGAGATAACAAGCTATGTTAACAGCCTCTGCCCAAAAGTTTTTAAGCAAACCAGCATTCAACCTCATGCATCTAGCTCTCTCCAGCAAAGTCCTGTTCATCCTTTCAACTACTCCATTCTGCTCTGGCATATACCTTCATCTTTGTAGAACTGAACAAACTGACCATCTGTGTACTCTGTGCCATTATCAGACCTGAGATACTTCAGCTTCTTCCCTGACCGAGTCTCAACTCGAGCCTTCCACTGCTTGAAGATGCTGAACATCTCTGATTTCTGCTTCATGAAATAAACCCAAACTCTCCTAGAGTAGTCATGTATGAAGCTCACAAAGTACTGTGCTCCACCTATTGGCGTGTTCTTGATAGGCCCCAAGACATCAGAATGTACATAATCTAGCACCTCCTTACTAGAATGAGATGCTGTCTTGAAGCTCACACGACGTTGCTTCCTAAGAACACAAAATTTGCAGAATTCGAGCTCACCTGATTTCACCCCCTTCATCAAATTTCTCTTATGAAGATTTCCCATGCCACCTTCACTCAAATGCCCTATCCGCATATGTCAAAGCTTGGTGTCATTAGTAGCTGAATCTGAGCTTAAAGCTGTAGCAGCTCCAACCAAAACTGTGCTCCCAATCAATCTGTACAAGTTCCTTGTCTTCTCTGCCTTCATAACCACCAGCGATCCCTTTTACACCCTCATGATGCCAACTCTGATTAATACTCCACAACCAGCTGAGTCTACAATGCCAATTGATATCAGATTTTTCCTAAGGTCTGGGACATATCGCACATCCCCCAATGTTCTGACTGCCCCATCAAACATTCTGACCTTGATAGTTCCAATCCCAGGAACTCTACACATCGCGTCATTGCCCATTAACACGGAACCTCCGCTGCATGGCGTCAATGTATCAAACCACTCTCTCACGCGGCACATATGAAATGAGCACCCGGAATCCATAATCCACTCATTTAATAAAGTATTACCTCGAACAGTCAATGCTAAACTGTGGGACTCTGCAACTCCTGAAGCCACGTAGAGATCACTATCATTGCTGTCCACATTTTCTGCTATGCTCGCAGAACTGGATGATTTCTCGAACGACCTGCTTTTATTTTGAGGACACTGTGCTTTCATGTGTCCCTTTTCATGACACTTGTAGTACTCTACCTGAGACAAGTCACGAGGACCTCGCGACTTCGATCCGGATTTCCCTCTGCTACCCTTGTTCCTTTGATGACCTCTGTCCCTGTTCTCTGATTTAGTAACATATCCCTCCCCAAAACTACTGGAACCTGAAGGATTCATCTTGCTCACATCAAGAACTGCTGATGTCACCTCTTCCACACTTAACTTGTCTTTGCCTACAAGTAAAGTGGTCTTCAATGTAGCATAGGAACTAGGAAGTGACTTGAGCAAGATCAATGCCTTCAACTCTAACATCTAGACTAGCCAGCTGCGTCATAAACCGATACTTCATCTTGAGGTCAAACAAATCTGTCTTCAAATAAAGCTTATTTGATAATGGCTTGGACATGTAAACAGATTCAAACTTCCCCCACATTGTTGCCGGTGAGACCTTGTTCAGAACGTTATACTTCATCTATGGTGCCAGAATCAATCTGATGGTAGCTGCTGCCTTTGCTTCCAGTTCATCCCAGTCATCCTGACTTATATCTGCTAGCTTGATTCCTTTCAGAGTCTTAAATAGTCCTTGCTGCACAAGAACATCCTTGATCGTACTCTGCCAGATGCTGAAGTTATTTTTCTCATCAAAAGGTTCAATCTTGAACTTAACCGTATTCACCATTGTCTCAAAAATAGCAGGAACAACACAACAGAGATTTTACCTTTTGAACCTTTCAAACCAACTAGAAAAATCAGAATAAAAGAATTGAATCTAAAGCCCTAGATACACAATTTTGAACCTTGTGCTCTGATACCACTTGTTACGAATAACAACCCGAGACAAAATGCAGAAATAATGAAATGATAAATCAGCAACCAAACGAAATCAGCAAGAAAATTAAACGACATCAGATTTACGTGGGAAAAAACCCTCAAGGGGAAGAAAAAACCCACGGAGAACGGAAATCCACTATCAAAACGTAGTTTACAGCATTTCCTGAACCTGATCGCTCAATCTCACTTTGTGTGCACTCAAAAGTCACTAGAGATCAGCAAAATATCGTCTCTGTCGTCCTACAATCGTCGACCAACAATAAAGCCCTAAAAACAAGCTATTTATAGGGTCTGTAAACAAAACAGACCAAAAAGGCCGTCGTGCCCGTGACCATGTCACCGTCGCACCTGCGACCCTGGCCAAAGTCACCCTATGCTGTCCGTTTGTACGTCCTTTTTAAAGTTTCGGATACTCAAGACAACATCAACACGTATGTACTTTGATTGTATGATAAAAAAAACTTTTATGGTCTTGCTTGAAGAGAAAACAAAATCTCATGATAAGATTGTACAGTAAAAAACAACATGTGATTGTCCACGATCCAGACTAAATTCATTCTGAAACTCGCACTGTTGTAATCTCACGAGGAAGGATTAAGTATTAAGAGAGAATATTTAAAAGAAAAAGTACATAGAAAAAAGGTCAAAAAGACAATAACATGAAACAAAAGTTTATTCTTTGCAAAGAAACAAGGACTACAAATATGACATCAAAACTAATAGAGTAATTAATTACATTTATTAAATGCTTAAATGCGAAAGTCGTCTCTGATAACTCTGGATTGTCCTATGACCTTACATATACTGCAATCTTCACCTATAATCCCACGTAACATTGTTATGTCAAATATCTATATACCTAAATCTTAAATATCACTCAACAGATTGTCCAAATAAATTACTCTGTATGAGTGTAGCGAATATGATTGGTACAATCGGATCAGAACCCCCAAAAAAGTGCGGTAAGTATTTAATGCATGTTTATAGAGACTATATTACGGAAGCACACGGTAAGATGGGGACCTTTGTGTGTTTTTATTGAGAATTAATTTTAGGTAAATGGAACGGCCGGGTCCAGCCAATGCCCGATAAGTTGCAAGCTGTCAAGCAGATCTGATGGTAACGACACTTTTCTTTCACTATTTTCTCATATTTTCGTGAGGCGTTGAATCTGTAAGAATCTTGATCACTTGATTATAGGGAACGATTGGTTATCACTGGATTATGTGTTCTTGACGTGTTTGAGAAATATACATAGATAAAATTATCTACAGTTTAGAAACGAAATTACCTATTTTTGATTTTGATGAGGTAATGATTCATTTAGTACCACTGATCTCCAAATCAATTGAATTTCTTTTTATTATTCGCTAATTAATTCATTTTACCGTCCAAGAAAATCTTCTTCGTTTGTTGTATAATTTCTTGATCTATAAATTACTGGACCATACAATTCATGAAAGGAATTGAGTTATGGGAGACTATTTAATACGTGTAACATATGACTATGGGAGACTAGACTTATTCATGAAAGGAAGTGAGTTATGACCTAAAGAACTGTTTGTGTAGAATCCCACGTCCCCCTTACACATTCCAAAGAAGGGAATAAGGAGGTTACCATTGATACAGCAAAGCAAACTGCAGTCTCTTTCTTAATTCTTTTTTTAAAAATCTTCAAAATATAAAACCATTACAGAAAAAAAATTAATCCAGGGGAGGCTACAGTGTAATTAACAGAAAAACCTAGTAGTTGCCCTAGGGTTCCCAGAGAGGCGTTCTCAGTCTTTCTCATAAAGGATACTATTTCATCTCCTACGGTGAGAAAAATTCTCACGGCAAATTCACAAAGTTTTCAATAGAAGGCCATCAGTCAAGCGATGTCAGCGAAATAGAGGAGTGTATAATAGACATAGGTAAGAAGCTTCGACTCTGGAGAAAAAGGGTGTTGAGGTGTGGGAAGACGAACTGCTCTCATCTAGAGAGGAGCAGGCCTAGTGATGTATATGAAAACACACATCATTTCTTTATTCTAAATGTTTGTCTTATTCCTCTTGTATTGTCTATTTTATGTTTTTAGCATCTTTTTGTCTTGGAATGTTGATACTGCTGTGTTTTTATGTTTTTATCAGATTGACACGAAATTAGGAGTAAAAATGAAGAAGGATGAAGAAAATGGCAAGTCTATAGCTCAAAAAGCTGGATTTCACGATTCATGGTTGTTTCACATGCTTCGAGAGTTTATACGACAATGTTTCACGAAGTTCAGCTAGATTAGCATGTTTAGATGTCTTGTTTAAGTTTCTTAAATTTTTGAACGTCGTTTAGTATTTTTTATGTTAGTTTTAAGGTTGAGGAACAGATGTCGCGGCAACGACAACCTGTGTCGCGGGCACAGCCCTTGTCGAGGGCGCGACACCCTGGAGGTCACGGGCGCGACGGAGTAATTCAGCAGATTCCAAGTTTTTCAGCTTGTCACGGGCGTGAACTTGTATAAGTTCACGGCCGCGACGTGGCTTCAGATGCAAAACATCAAATTTCAGCCGTCGGATTGATTTGATCTTAAACCCTTGCCTATAAATACGTGTCCTAGGGTTGTTCTAAGTAGAATACAGAGGAGGAAATGCTCAGGGACGGCAGAGGCGATCAAGGGAGGCGTGACACAAAGAGGACGAGCCTTTGAGCAAATTTTGAAGAGTTTTGATCAGCAAACGCATAGGATTCCTTTGGGCATTAGTTTGCAACGTTTCGTGTGCTGTAAAACCCTTGTTCTCAGTAGTTCAATCTCTGCAGAATGCTTGTTTACATTGTCATGTTTAATTCCATGCTTTATTCAATGCTTATGTGTGAGTAGTTCATTAGTAGGG
>JAOVYX010015368.1:0-28119 GCA_035668315.1 Drosera spatulata
ATAAGACTTAGCGACGGATTCCGTCGCTAATATGTATGCAAATTATGTCTTTGACCTAATTTGCGACGGAATCCGTCCCTAATACATGAATACACTTATGTAAATTTAGCGACAGATTTGACTTTCTGTCGCTATTTTTACCATTCCATATTTAGCGACGGATTCATTGTTAATAATCTTATTTTTGCGACGGATTTTTTTCGTAATTAAATTTTTACGTGGCTAAATGACAATTTTTTTTTTTTTTTTTTTTTTTGCAGTGTTTAGCCAGATGCTTTTGGCATATCACTTAACTTATCAGGAGCCTGCAGGGCCAAAATAAGTAATAGTCTCTCAGAAAGGAGAAAAATCAAAACCGATAAGAGCACGCACGTGCAAATTTGTCAATCCATCAGTGCAAAGTGAAATATATAAAGCGAGATTCCCTTGATATGGCCCATATGCATATTCGGACATGCAAAAAAATCACTAAATATCCACTACCAATTCCAAACACAATTTGCTGCTTGCTAGCTATATAAAGCTAAAAGAGCTTTATAGGTAAAGTTGTTACAGTGACGCCAGAGGCGAGAGCGACACATATACAGCGTTACAAGCTTAGTGTTATATGTTTATATTCATGACTTCATATGGATACCTTTACGTGCTGCTTTTGGAAACTTTTTTGATATCAATGGTTTAGGTAAAAGCTTAGTGCTCTATATAGATGCATGAGCTATATTTGCTTCATTATTGATCTCACAACAAAGCATATATTGGATAAAAAGAAAGAAACGGAACGAGAAATATCAGGTCGAGATCAGAGAGAGCTAGCTAGATGGCGAGTGAAGTGGGGATATCGGAATCTAGGCGAGAGCTTCTATCTCCGGTGGCTGAAACCGATGGTGCTATTATCATTGAGGACATGATCGCTCCCGATCCTGTATCGTCATGGCGGCTGGATATCAGCAAGTTCCAAGTTCCTAAACAGGATAGTCGAAATAGATCGTCATCACTTTGCTTCAACCGCCTCGGTAAGCACATATTGTAAACATGCATGCTTTTGTGTCATATACATTTACGAAGTAATAGTAATGTGCTAGTATAGTATATATATATATATAAGGGCTTAGGCAGCGTGTGTTATGACACAAATGTATCTAATGAAAGATATTAAAATATCATTTTTTAATTTTAATCATTCATTTTTAACATTTTAGTCTCAACCATTCATTTTTTTACTAGACACATCTATGTCATGACACACACTTTATCTATAATACATCGCGAAATTCATTTTAAGATAGCATGATTCAAAATCACAACTTGATGTGATCAATCCAAATAACTGGCGACAACTTATGATGCAAATTAATGAGTTACCGTTCAAAAGTTATACTAATACATAAAAGACTGAAAGCAAAAGTAGACTTACTAACCAACATGTGTTGGGTCAAATGGTTGGGAGATTGGTTTCACTTAAGTACACCCCCGAGTTCTCGATCAGTAGATAAAACAAACAGATGTTGGAGAGCTTTATCTAGAAATGTAAACTCTCAATATATATATATATATATATATATATATAGGAGTAAAAAGAACAAAAAGAGAAGATAAAAGGAAAAGGAAAAAAAATCCTATCCTGCAAATTACCAAAGAGGAAGGCACAATCCTAATATGTGTTTTTTTCTTGACTTCAAATAGATGCTCTTGCATAACAACTTCGGAAAATTAATTCCATATGAGCATATGACACTGTAGGCCAAGCGAAAAAAAAAAATCTTTAAAAGAGAGAAGTTTTATAGAACAGATCGAAAGAGAAGCTATTCTGAATTTTTTAGGATCGATAGAATCTCACATATCATGTTAAATTAGGTGGAATTGACTGGAAAATAAAGCAGCCTATGATTTGGACATGATCACAAATCAAAGAAAAAATTGATGCTGCGTTTGGATCACGGGAATGATATTGACATGAAATGAAATGAAATACAGTATTCAGATGAAATGGAGGTTGTAATGGAATAAGTTATTCCATTCTATCAGAGTTATTCGGTTGGATCAATCGGAATGTAATTTTTTAAGCAAAAATTTAAAAAATCAAATAATTAATTTAATTTAATATTAATTAATTATTTTCAAATGAAAATTAAAGTAATGATTTTTAATTAAAAATTCATATTAATGTATTTATTTATTTATTCATTTTAATGCTTAATTTTTTTAGCTTTATTATTTTATGTTATTTATTTTTGATAAGCAGTTAAGTTTCATTTCACCGAGCAAATTGTACAATGTCAGTTTTCTCCTCTTATAGCAATTCAAACTGCAAGGTTACATTCTAGGGCATATTCAATACAAAACATATAAGCAAACAAGCTGAATTACACCATATCATGCAAGCGCGAGCAACATGTAACGGAGTAGCGGTCATGCAAGCACAGACTCTTCTATTTCGTTCACGCCATATGCCATAAGCAGCTACTAAACACCACCTTCTTCGCTTCTCTGTCAAGTTTAGTTTTTCCCTATCAACCTTTAGCAACCATAGAAGCCATGAGCTCCAGGAATACTAATTGCAAACCGGCTTCAACTGAGTATAAATCAATCTCATAACATCTTAAGCAAAAGGGCAAGAGAAGAAGAAAAGATCACGACTCTCCAAAACTTCATCACATAAAACACATTGCTCATCAATGTCAGGATCCCAAACAGTTATTCGAGCTTTGGTAGACAACCTGTTTTCAGAAGCCATCCACACCATGAAAGAGATTTTAGGCCTAATCTCCGTACTCCATATAAGTTTTCACCATTTCGATCTAGCCTCCCCTGGGACAAGGATATTATACCCATATGATACAGAATAAGGTTCTAGAACAAAGGAGTTCCACTGCAAATTATTTCGTTCAACAAGGAGTCTCTTTATCATATCCCTACCCTTCAATAAGGCTAATAATGGCCATGCCCATCCTAGCTTTTTAGGAATATCCTAGGTACATTTTTCTTTGAAGTAATAAGCGTGTAACCACCTAATCCAGAGCCTTTCTTTGTTCAAGGATATTGCTCATACTTGTTTAAAAAGGAGAACAATATTCCAGTCAGCAATGCTGTTCACTCCCAAACCACCTTCTTAGCTTTAATTCATCAGTACGCGTAAATTATTATTAATCACTAACATATTCCAAAGTAGGTACCATAACAACTTACAAGCCCCGATGAAACAGCCTGCGATTACATTCCTGTCACAGCATGTAAACCATTGCTGCATGACATCTTCGACGAACGCCAGTCATGAGGGATTTCCCCTTCATCAGCTTAACAATCCGTTCAAACCAGTCATACCAGGAAGCAGCACTAAGACGAAGCTTCAATACATTATTTAAACCCCATACCACTCTTCTCAAATAAGAACATGAGAAGAACAAATGCTTATGGGACTCAACATCATCCTGTCATAGCAAACAGCTCCAATCCTGAACTAGTCCAAACTTCGTCATTCGATCTCTCGTTCTCAGCCTTCCCTTCTTAGCCAACCAAGTAATCATGCCATGACGAGAGAAAACTTCTAGACCAATTGGTGAAGCAAGCACATATCCACCACTCATATTTCACAACAGGAGTTCAAAACATAGCATCAATTGGTGAAGCATAAGTAACCTCCATATCAGAATGCAAATGAATGGAACCCAAGAACACATCTCTGATTCTTCCCTACCAGTGCATGCCATCTATGGCTCTGGTCTGCACATCCCAGACATCATCCCCCTAAGATACCTTCCATGGATCCATTTGACCCATAGGGAATCTTTCTTCAATTCAATGGCCATAATTGTTTGACTTGAAGTGCTTTGTTCCAGTCTAGCAGCTTCTTGAACCCTAATCCTCCTCTCTTCTTGCTTTGGCACAAATCATCCATTCTACCAGATTTTTGAATTGCTTTTTGTTTGAGACACCACAAAGGAAATTCCTGCATATTCTCTCAATCTCCACAAATACAACTTTAGGAAAGATAAAGTTTTGAGCCCAATAAGTATGAAGGCTCATCAATGCAGCATCTACAAGGACTCTCCTTCCAGCAAGAGTAAGCATCTTTGCCTCCCATCCATGGATACGTGTCAGAACTTTATCAAGTAAAGGCTGGTAATTCTTAACATGTAGTTGTTTAGTAGTCAAAGGCACACCTAGGTATTTCACAAGGAATTCTTTGCTGCAAATCATCAGAGACACCTCCAAAGAATACATGTGACTTGTTAAGGTTAGCAACCAACCCAGAAGCCCTCTCAAAATGAGATAAACTATATCTTAAGAGTCATCATAGACTTCCTATCCCCCTTACTAAAAATAACAAAATCATCAGCAAAGGGAAGTTGTATCACCCTCATATGTTTACAGCCTGGATAGAACTTAAATTCAATGCTGGCAGCCATCAGCTTAAAGACCTTATCCAAGTATTCCATGGTCAAAACAAACAGATAAGGAGAGACAGGGTCTCCTTGATGTAACCCTCTCGTTCCCTTAAAATAACCTCCCATGGATCCATTTATTACACAAGAAAACATAAGGGTAGAGAAACAAATCATAACACGATCAATAAAGGCATCTGGAAAATACAATGCCTTAAGGATTCTGGCAAAAAAAAAAAAAAAAAAAAAAAGCCGTTCAAGGGAGTCATAGCCTTTTTTAATATCAATCTTGATCATTACCCTTGGAAAAATACCGTTACGTTCATACCCTATCAACAATTCTTGACAAAACAAGATATTCTCAGTAATATTCCTCCCAGGGACAAAAGCAAAATATTTTTTATGTTAAAAATTTCCTAAAAGAAAATCGTTGTATTTATTTTGGAATGGACCAAAAAGATAAATGTTATACTTTTTATGCGATAAAGGAAATATATAGTACTTATCCTATGATGGTGTAGGATCACGAATATGATGTTTTGAGATACCGTATGAGTTGAAAGTGGCCATCCCTATTACTCCCCCCAACTTGCGAAAAATAACGTTTAATTGTGGTATGGTTCGTGCCTAAAGTTAGCTTCGACAAGAGTGAAAATCAACCGCAATCTGATAAGGACGGTGGGAATATTATATTTTAAGTGTATAGCAATGAGATTATAAACAATAATAGTTCAAGGTAATGTTAAATACATCTCGTTGTTAGTCCCTGTTTGACATTGACTTCTGATTCTAGATTTTTATTTTGGATTTATGGTCAACGACTCCAAGACCATCTTTGGTACACAAGATAAGAGAAGGATTGGATAAACAATCCTAGTAATCTTGTGTTTGGTACGTAGCAAAAAAGGTACACGGATTACTAATCCCTCCTACGAGGATAACACATCATCTCATTATCAATCGCACCTCCCCCTGTCATTAGTTATCTTGTTTGTTGGGATCAAAATTTCAAACGTACTAGTATCTAACCAATCGTCGTCTACTACCACCCCGACAGCCACCGACCACCATCATCGACCATCGTCGACAACCATCGGCCCCGTCATCCACCCCAACCTCCGCCACAACCACCGACGACCATCGTCGGCTCCGCAACCGTCGGAAACCGTTGTCGATCACTGCCACCGATGACCACCGCTGGCCCCTGCTGATCGTTGTCGACTGCCGACGACCACCATTGACCATCGTCGACAACCATCACTGACTGTCATCGATCGCCACAAGGCGCCACCGATCGTCGTCGACCGTTGCCCCAACCACCACCAGCGATCTTCACCGATTATCGCACCAACCACCACCAACCGTTGTCGACCGTCGCCACCAATCGTCGCAAACCGTTGCTAGCCGTCGTCGCCCACCACCGTCTCGACTACGGCATATAATTATCACAATCCTGTTCGTACCAAACATAAATGATGCAGGATCGACCTGAGTCAACATGCTCAAAAAGACGTGAAGTTTGTTCGGTTGAAGCAAAACAACAAAATAAATACTCCCTCCTCCCTACAATAGATGCAACATATACATATTTTATATTATTCTATACATATAAATACAAGTCTCGTTTTCATATCAAATCACGTCTGATCGTCCCGCAACATGTATTAGGTTGAAGTACGTAATTTACAGAACCATTGATATTTCATGATAAATTTATAAAAAACTACGTTTGATCGTCGTTGAAACTTTACATCGACATACGTTTCATGTCAAAATGGTGCATCTACTGTGGGATGAAGGGAGTACAACACTTGCAGTTTTTAACATTTCGGAGTCGTTTAGACCTAGTTTTTTTTTATGCTTTTAGGAAATAAGTTAAGGGGCATTTTCATCTTTTATTATTTTTAGGTTTTGTTATAGCATTATGAGCTCTTTAGCCGTCATTTGTCATTCTCAGTTTTTGGAGTTGAATTTAAACAGGGAAAAAGCCTTCGTTGGAGGAAGAACACTTTGCGTTGTTTATTTTTCGAAATTCCTTTCAATCACAATCTGTCGATTTCGTTTGACATCAATCACAAAATATAGGTGGGATGAAAAAATTAATCCCCCGTATAAATAGTGAATGGATTATCAATATCTTCATTATTTATCCCACCTTATCTCATCCGTGAACCAAACGATCCCCAATTATTTGGTATGACTTTCAAATTCTTCAATATGGAGGATCAAAAGTTGAAAAACTAAAATCTAGAAAATTAGATTTCATTTTTTCATTCTTCATGATTTCTTTATACAAAATATAAGAGACCCCTTTTCAAATAACCGTCCTATTTGATGTGATGATTTTAGTTTTGGATTAAGGTTTTCTTGTTCTAATTCTCAATTCCGCAAAACCCCCAAATATGATCTAAAATATCTAACATTATCTAATCTAATATCTAATACATATCTAATTATCCAAAACCTTCCCATGTTGAATCATTTGTGTTAGGGTTCTACACTCTCAGAAACGTGAACCCGATAGAATTACAGAACAATCATGCACAACCCAAGATCCGAAAATCGGACATGGAACGAGATATCAAAAAACACAAGATTTAAGATGAAAACCCAAATAATAATAATAAAAAATCGCAGTCGCTAAAAACGACCATCTTTGATGTTTTTTGCGGAGTTACAAAATACATCACAATGTCGACGGGCATCCTAATTTATAGAAGCAGGATTTAAATGAGCAAAAATATATTCATCGAAAATAATATCTTTCAAAATATAATTCGATCTAAAATATGTAATCAATTACTATATATGATTTCAAGGAAAAGATGTTTTTTTGATACTTGAGCCTTATGGGCTCTAATAGCTAGGCTAGCAATATTATAAGCACAAAAATGAAAACCTTTGTCATGGTTCATTGAAAGCTTTTCTAATACATATTTCATCATTTTTTTTTTATATTTTCACCTTCCCTTTTCATCTTCTAATCTAAACATAATACTCACTAATTAATAAAACTATGATTTACATGAGAAAAAGTTATTGACCTAAATAATATCTTTATAAATATCGTTAGATATGAAACATGCAATAAATATGATAATAATATATTTTGTTCAAATAATTCAAGCTCCACAACTAACAATCCGAATAACAAAGGACTAACCCTTCCTTTAAATATTTTATTTATTTATTTATTTATTTTTAATTTCATAAAACCTGTCATAAATTTCAGAGAGAATGCATTAAACCAATTGTATTCTATCGATGTCGTATATAAGTCTCTAAAATTAAAAAATAGACACATAAAAAGCCCTTCATCCGTCTCATAAAAAATACAACATTTCAAAAAAAAAAGTCATTATTCAGCATGCATTTGATAATCTCCGTTTTTATAGGTAACAATATACGATCGTTCTGCAACCATCATGGTATGAGAGTATATACTTTGTACTATAATTGATGCTTCATGATAACTTTGCGTAAAAAAATATTGAATCGTTCCGCGATGCTGGATGAAGTTTTTCTCAACAAACATCGTAGTCAATATGTTACATGTTTTGTGGAAAAAAGAGAGTATATGAAATTCTTTTCACA
The DNA here is from genome assembly GCA_035668315.1 of Drosera spatulata. Lineage (NCBI taxonomy): Eukaryota > Viridiplantae > Streptophyta > Magnoliopsida > Caryophyllales > Droseraceae > Drosera > Drosera spatulata. Next base: position 7,977 of record JAOVYX010015368.1, read on the forward strand.
TCAAAATTTTAAATGAGTCATCCTATACCATAGTTTGCTCCATTAATTCTTACTCAATTGTGATTTAAACCCCACTAGCTTTTTCACCTTCAACAATAAAAAAAAAATAAAGTGTTAAAAATATCAAAAACTATTATAAACATACTGCTTTTATCTCATAATAATTAAATATTTTTATTGTGTGTATTTGTCGATGTAAAATTCGACACGCATCGCGGTTAAGGGTATTAATCGGATCGGTTCGGGTTAAACGGTTGAGGTTTTTGTCGGTTCGGTTTTTTACAATCCACAACCAAAAACGAATCAATTAATTTATCGGTTTGAATTTCAAAATCAAAATCGTTTATCAATCGGTTCGATTTTCTCGGGTCTTAAATGGTTTTGTTTGCATGTCTTTTCAACGATTTTATCTTAAATATTTCGTGATGATAATTACAACCACTCCCTTCATCCCATTCAAATTGTTACGGCTTGACCCGATACGATAATTTATAGATGTGTTGAATTAATAAAGAATGATAATTTGTCCTTGTTAGTATGTGAAATAAAGGAACAAGGAAAATAAGAAAGAGAAATGATGATGGGTGAATTGATGTGATATAAAATAAGGATATTTTAAAATTTTTGTTGAACAAAGTTGTTAAGTATGGAAAGAATATAATTTGAATGGGGCATAAAAAAAAAGTATTGCAATTTGAATGGGACGAAGGAAGTATAATTTATTAAAATAACTCTATAAAATTTTAGCGTATATGTTTGTAAAAATAAATTAGATATATGGAGTTAAAAAAGGCATAAATTATACTAAAAGTATGTGAATAAATGATTTTCTTACTAACAAAATAAAAAATATTTGATCAAAATGAAAAGAAAATATGTATGAAGGTCTATATTTCCAGTTCTAACAAAAGAGACAAAGACAACATCCACAGTACTAAAGATATTAGGCTATCTTAGGTTTAAATTAATACAATGTGTTTGATCTTTAAGCTTAATAACCTTTGGTAAAACAACTATGATAATTCATTTGAAACGGTTCGATAATCGATTCTAAACGATTCGGTTAATCGGTTATCATCGGTTAATCAATTCGGTTCGATTTTTTCCCTATTAAATACTAATCGGTTTCATTTTGTAAACCAAAATCAAATCATTTTATAATCGATTCGGTCGGTTTTGATTTATCAATTTCTGTAATGGTTCAGTAAAAATTATCATTTTTTTAAAAATTATCATAAAGTAATAATAATAGTTTAAGTTGTATACTTTAATCATACCTCAAGGATGTAATTTTTTTACGAAGTGTTAAATAATAATAAAATTATCACATTATATTTATTTATGAACGTAAGAAATAGATTATTTATCTAATCAATCCATTGTAGGAATAATTTTTATGTATTGGAAGGTGAAAGGGACACGCCTTGTATTTTAGTATCCGTACTTAGACAAAGTCAACGACGAGCCCCAGAATCCAAACCACATTTTTCATGCCCTTTCTTTTCTCCTTTTTTATTAATACTACATCATCAATCATCGTTCTCCATTGAACGAAACAGACAACACCAGAAGTCTGTTACACTTTTTGCCGACTCTTCTTCATTCCTCTCCTTTCCTATTATACACTAGATGAATCCTACGATGAATCTCGGCGAAGATGACGATGGCGGCGGCGGCGAGTATGCGGCGGAGTCGGAGACGTGGCGTCTCAATTTTAATGAGTACCGATTGCCGAAGTCGGTTCCCAATTCGGATAACTCCGGCTTATGTCGAACTTTGTTCACGAGTATGTTATCGTAATTAAATTAAAATCCTTCGCGTTTGTTTTTGTTATGTGTTGTTGGATTGATCGATCAGCATTATAAGTTTGTCAGTGATTAGATCGGAATTGAATTCTGGCGAATGCGAATTATTTTTTTGTGTCACGATGATGTTGAATTGAATTTATTTACATAATGAAAAAAGTTATGATATCAGGATAGGTACTAGGTACAGGGCAAAGATACCAATGAAAGTTTCACCTACCTTTAGTACCCATAAGCATCCATGAACGGAAAACAATGACCATGTGAAAGGTATATATTACTGTTTGCATTGTAGTTTCATATAAATGAACTGTACAAATCAAAATAGATACTAAAACGTAAATGAAACTTTCGTTGGATATGTTGGATAATTACCTCTATAGTAATTTCGTAATGGGCGTGGATACGATATGTGATTATTATAGGTAAGACTTTGTCAATATTCCTTTGTTTCTCATGAGCCAAGCCCAACTCATTTTCGACTCGGCTCGACTCGGTCATTTATAGCCCTAACATAAATATGAAGCATTTTTGACTCGGCTCGACTCGGTCATTTATAGCCCTAACATAAATATGAAGCATTATGACCAATCAAACTTGTTATCAAAACATGCCAAACTTTGATACCAAAAAAACGTAACCTAGTTTTATATATTCATAATTGATGTGCGAATGTCAATTCTTATCTCTCCTTATGTCATCATGTAAATACCTCTTTCAAACTCGATGATTATTTTAGGGTCATATTAAGAAATCAACTCTACCGAAATTTTGGAGTGAAAGTTGAAGACTCGTTATTTGTCTCCTACACTCCCTCACACGAATGTGTTTTATGGGTTTCAAATGTGGATAACAATGCACTGACTCACCTCTGTCTAAGGGACAAACAAGCGCTGCAAATTAAGTGGTGGATGAATAGAGTAGGATCTCAACATCACAACTATTTTGATACAACGTTGAGGAATCACTTGTATCAAAAGCCTGAATTTAGGATAAAAGACTCGTATATGTATCTCAACACATAACATTCCTTCTTTGTTCCTTCCATTGCAACCAGCAATATTTGATTTTGTGGCAAGCATCCTCATCGTCCTCTTGTCCTTATGCAATATTGAAGGATCTTTTTTAAGGAAGTGCTTTCTTCCCAAAAGTACATTGTTTTTATTGCTTTGACCCATGTCGTTTAAAGCAGGCTCCATATATTCAATCTTCGCTTTCCTAAAGCTTAAGTTTGTACTCTGTATTAATCAACGATTCCCTCCAAACCTGTGACTTCCATTCATGCAATGTAACATATTTATTTATGATTCTCTGTCACATGATAACTTCCATTTGGAACATAACTTTCTTAAGTCTCATCGAGTACTGTTTTGGACCCTAACATTCCTAATATATGATATATCCAGCCTTGAACTTACCCATCTCTGTAACATCATAAGTTTCCTCATCCATTCACTCATCAAGCTCAGCATTAGCATTTCAGTTGCATAATTATTCTACACAAGTGATAACCTAATTGACAAATATTCTACGCCATATAGTAGCAGCATACACATCTTACTATCTTAGCCTGTTCTTTGTCAACATCACAGCCACACATGGACGAAAACACGTAAACTTTATGATCTTGCTTAATCAGTTGTACAAGGAATAGAGACTTTCTCTTTTGTGCCTCGTGACAAAACAGACTAATAGATGATGTTAACAAAATTATAAATTTCATTGAATACCTGTTTGGCTGTTCCCCCAAACCCGGAAATAGTCATATGAACCAATCAGCACGTCCCCTATACAACTCAGCTATACATTGAATCATCCAGGTAACAATCAAAACCAACTCTAAAACATTTTCAACTTACCATGCCGCAAAAACTTATGCTATCTCCGGTTGCTATTATATGTGCTATTTTCGGTGCTATTATTTCCAGGTGAAACACTTATGGACGACTAGGCGCCCTTCTATTCACCTAAGGGTTTTCAGACCTCTCCGATTCCCTCAGCGCTTGATGCCTTGAAAACTATCATCGGTTTTCAGAGGAAGTAGAAGAAAGAAAAGACGCTTCTAAATTTTATATCACATCGATTAAATTCTTGCTTCTAAGCTTGAACCTCAGAGTAGTAGACAATGAACAAGACCATGCATAAGGTTCTCATTATGTCTATCCTTCAATATCCGGGCTGTGCTGTGCATATTTCTAATCACTTTTTAATATCTTTCACCGGTGCCAAAGTTTGTCCTCTCTACTATTTAGAAAAATGCTATGTTTCTTGTCACAATATCAATATTTCATGCATCTCATCCATGCTGTAGTTAGAGGAATTAATGGCTCCAGAGCTGATAGCGTTTGTCCCCTTTGGGGTGCTTAATTACAGGAAAACAAAGGAGGGTTGCAGAATACTACAGGAAGCAAGAAAGACTGCTCGAAGGCTTTAACGAAATGGAGAGCATGATCGAAAGCGGATGTTTTCCCGGAAGTCTAACCGAGGTTATCTTTTTGCGATTTTTTGAAAATAATCATGCAATTCATTGCTTCAGGTTTAGCTTCTTCCTTCAGGATAGCAAACAAACACAGCAACACTTACCATTTTTATCTTAAGGGCATTCAGTCTCTTTTCTATGATTTTCGCTTGCTTAGCTCCCTCTTGATTTAGAACTTCTACATTTGATTGAATCATGAGGGAAATTCGCTCATGTCCCTTTGTGTGTGTCATTTCTTGTCAAAGAATTTTTTTTTGGGGGATGCCATCTATGTTGTTTTCATTCTATATCAGACCTCGATTACAATCAACTGAGTTTGATCTACTTATTCTCAGGATGAAATCAAGCAACGCGCGAAGTGTGAGAGGATGGCAATCCATGCCTCAAATGCGGCTAACGTTGTTTTATTTGCTGCAAAGATATACGCTTCAGTGGAAAGTAGATCGCTGGCAGTGATTGCCTCAACGTTAGACTCACTTCTTGATCTTCTGTCTGGGTTTATCCTCTGGTTTACCTCCTATGCCATGAGAAAACCGAACCATTATCACTACCCAATAGGAAAGAAGAGGATGCAACCAGTGGTAAGCTTCTTAATTTTTTTCACTCTGAAGAAAGTAATTTTTTTTTGTTATTTTGTTCTTTTTTGTTCTTTTTTTTTTATATATACGAACGTTCAGCTTTTCATTACTCGTAGAACTCAATACAAGAGTTTTATACATCCCTCACCACCAGGACTAGTACTTCCCTGCCAAGAAACAAAGCAAGAACATAGAACATGATGCATGACATACAAAAAGCATACTAAATGAAAAAAAACACATTCCAGTTCATTCATGCCTGCATCTCGAGCTGCCTCCTTCTCCATTCCAGGTTTCAGGATTCACATGACATCACCCTCAAGTAGACCAGCTTTGCCTCCATTCACATGACACATGAGCTCTATTTCGTTGTAATGCTACACCAGTCCAGAAATAAGCTCTGCATATACTCTCAACGTCATCAATAACAGATTTAGGAAGGATAAAAATCTGGGACCAATATACCCTGCAAGGAGTATAGCACAGCCTTCATAAGTTGCAACCTGCCAGCATAGGAAAGTAATCTGACATTCCAACTTGTAATCCTTGCTGTGATTTTGCCAATGTGAGGCTTGTATTGGACAACATGAAGCTTTTTTTGATGTCAAAGGGGCTCCTAGATAACGAACTAGAAGGGAGCCTTTATGGAAACCCATGAATTCAGCCATATCTCTTTGGAGCTCCTCATCTGTCCCACCAAAATACATACAGCTTTTGCCTTGGTCAGCCTCCAAGCCAGACACATCAGCAAAATGCCTTAACTGCTTCTTGATGAGTCTTAGTGAATCTATATCAGCTTTACGTAATATCATTAGGTCATCCGCAAAGCACAACTCAATAATCTTTATCCTTTTACACCTAGGATGGAATCAAAAAGGAGGTTTTCTGCTAATTCTTCTCAAGCACCTGGACATGTACTCCATGGCCTAGACAAAGATATATGGAGAGAGGGGATCTCCTTGACGAATACCTCTCTTACCATGAAAATATCCAAAATATTCTCCATTAACACTAATAGAGAACATCACAAAAGGGATACATGCCATTACCCATTTACAAAATAGACCAGGAAAGCCCAAAGCAGCAAGAATATCATGAACAAAGCTCCAATTCAGAGTATCATAGGCCTTGCGGATATCAATTTTAATCAAACATCTGGGAGAATTTCCTTTTCGATCATAGCCACATATCAAATGATGACAGAGCAGGATATTGTCTCCAATGCTTCTGTGGGCAACAAAAGCACTTTGCGAACAACTAATCAAGGAAGGCAGCACCAGCTTGATTCTATTGCACAGCATCTTGGATATTATTTTATAAACCACATTGCATCATGCAATTGGTCTATAGTCACCAACAGATGAAGCATTCTCCACTTTGGCAGCTAGGTATATAACAGTAGAATTCATAGCATATCATCTTACCAGTTCTGAAAAAATATCTGACAGCCTTTGACACATCAGCACCCACAACGGTCCATGCTTTCTTAAAGAACATAGCAGTATATCCATTACTTTCAGGAGTTTTCCTATCATCAATATCATGCAAGGCATGGTATATATCCTCATCAGTAAAATCCAGTATAAGGCCACTTTGTTGTTCCTCAGTCAACACTCCTCCTTCAGAGACGTTTTTTGATTTGATAGCTGCACTGCTAGGGACTTCAGTACCTATCAACTTCTGGACTCCATTCAAAAGGGCCTCTTCGATTAAAAGATCATCAGTGAACCTAACTCCTTCATCCACAGTCAAACTGGTAATCTAAGCTTTCCTTGTTTTACTCTTTATAATGGAATAAAAAAAATTTGTATTTCTATCCATCAAATTGAGCCATTGATCCTTTACCCTGTGCTTCAGGATTTCATCTTCAATCCTCATCAAAGCCATATATTCTTTCCGGCGAGCAGCTACCTCATCTCTATTCTGAGCAGTATATTGAGCTCGAAGTCTTACTTGAGCTTCAATTAAATTCTCCTCCCCCTTCCTCACATTCTCAACAATATCCAGGTAAGCCTCAGTATGTAGTTGCTTCAGGTTAGGCTTAAGCAGCCTCAGCTTCTCAAATACTTGAAACATAGGGTTACCAACCACATTCACATCCCAACTTTTAGTAACAAGGTTTAAGAAACCAGGATCAGAACACCAGGCATTCAAGAAGCGAAAAGGGAATTCACCTACCCTTCCTTGCTATAAACGGGTCAGGATAGCTGAATGATCTGATGTGAGAGGTTCTGTGAAGAAGGCTTCCACTTGCTCATAGGTTTCTAACCATAGTTGATTGCCCATAGCACAATCTAGCTTTATCGTCATCCAGGAAGCTTGATTCTGATTATTACACCATGTATGAAACACACGAGTTGGGTTCCCCTCATTAGCAGGAGTCTTAGTCTTAGCTGGCTCCAGGACATTCTTAGCAGATTCCTTATTAACAGATTGCCCCTCTTTAGCAGGTACAGAAACGCCCTTCAAATCATTCTTAGGCCTCCAGACTTGCTGTTGTTTCAGCATTGTTTTACATTCAGTCTCCTTGTGCCTCCAGTTCAAGCAACGCTTTCATTTCAAAGGAAACCATTCATGGAGCACAGACTGAACGCATCTCTCACCAGATGGTGCAATGAATGAAACTTCCTCAACAGGCTCCTTATTAATATCAATCTCCACCAATATCCTGGGGTATGAGATCCTGCTTTACATAGTAGTCATATGATCTGTGCAAATTGGCTTCCCAACCTTTCCTGCTATTTTCCCCAACACAGTCTTACCCCAAAATTGAAGATCAATCCCAGGAAACTGTATGAAGCCCAAGAAAATATCTATTCTGCTTTCTCTATTTCTAGTGATAATCTCGCAGTCCCAAGGTCAACCACATGAATAATCCTTTTTTCTTCACATTGTGTGGACTGAGGCATCCCTTGCTTCGTTTTAACCAGCTGTGTCTTACACAATTTCAGATTAATCCCACTTTTCATTGGTTTATGCAGGGTATAATCGTTTTTGCATCAGTGATGGCCACTCTTGGACTACAGATAATAATGGAGTCTATTCGAAACCTCATTTCGAAGGTATGAGAATCCAAAACCTGCTTTTCTAACAGTAAAGTACGGAAAGTGTAACGAGCATGCATTCAATATTTCAATTTCCATGTGTAAAAAAGAAAAAAAAAAAATCCAATCTTGTAACCATATTAGTCATTGATAAGATCTGAATAACACTATGGTCTTGGACTATATTGAAGAGCAATCGGTTTAAAGATGTATTTGGAAATGGGAATAGCTGAAGCATAGTCAAGCCTTGAGCAAAGGGAAAACCATGTTCAGGCAGGACAGGAGTACGCAGATCCTACATGTATACTACTGGTTTCTGCCAATCCATTCTGAGAAAAAAATTCGAACTGGCAAGAGGCAATCCAAGATATAAATATAGATGAGACAAGATTGCTCCTAAGAAGTCAAAAGTAATCTAAATAAATATTTCGGCTCTGCTTTGTGAGTATAATTGATCTAGAAGTTTCTCGGCGAGCAACTGTATTTACTTGTAGGAAGCTTACAAGGATAATCGTGGAGCCTTACTTTGATCACTGGTTCTTACATGCATTTATCTCTGAAAGAGTAAATATTACTGTTACTCAGCACTGATGCTTACTATTTTCTTTCTGCCACAGACTGGACCTAAAGTTGATCACAACCAGGAAATGTGGATGATTGGGATTATGGTATTTGTTACTGGCGTGAAGTTTGTTCTGATGGTTTATTGCCGTCAATTCAAAAATGAGATTGTCAGAGCATATGCTCAGGATCACTTCTTTGATGTGGTTACTAACTCTGTTGGACTTGTGGCTGCGGTTCTAGCCATTCGCTTCCGTTGGTGGATTGATCCCATGGGAGCAATAATTGTGAGTGCGCTATTCATATATGCACAAATTTTCTACTCATATAAAAGACAATTAGCTCAAGTACAGCCAGTTTTCACGATCCCCATTATTTAGGAGTGCTGCATTAGATGCATCGTGATTAAACTTTCTGATCTTTCATTTTTCACCACCAACCAGTTTTATAAGCTAGTTTCAAACAGAAATGACCTTTCATTCCTTTGTATCTTCTAGTATCAGAGGGATAAAAATACTAGAACGGTATCAGTCGAATAGTTAGAGAACTAATGCGAAAGGTGGTCTCTCAATGTTCATATATCTAGTCACCCCGACCAATAACCTTGACGGTCCCAACATTCAACCATCAATTATGTGGACAAATGAGGGAACATTTTTCTAGTCCACTTGACGAGCAAGTTAGCTGCAGCTTGCCACCGCTAGGTCTACTTGATAATTGGGCTTTGTGCACCATTCCATTTGTATGATTTTACATACCCAAAAGATGCCTGGTAGGTGATCTAGTGCAGTTAGAAAAACATGCTTCTTCAGTTTACAATATGCTTTACAGTTCACAATTTGGATCTCTTCCAGTTTATGTGCAGTTGCTAATATGTGATCCCTGTAAATGCAGATAGCTGTGTACACCATCAGTACATGGGCGAGAACTGTGATCGAGAATGTGTGGTCACTAATTGGGAGGACAGCACCACCTGAATTTTTGGCGAAACTAACATATTTGATATGGAATCATCACGAAGATATCAAGCACATCGACACCGTGAGAGCTTATACATTTGGTTCGAATTACTTCGTTGAGGTGGACATAGTGCTCCCCGAGAACATGCTCCTGATCCAAGCTCACGACATTGGAGAAAAACTCCAGGAAAAGATAGAGCAATTACCTGATGTAGAACGAGCATTCGTGCATATAGATTTTGAGTTTTCTCACCGACCAGAGCACACAAAGCTGTGAGGATCGCTTCGATACGATGTTCACATTGTTCGATTTTGGGATTTTGGCATTGTAACGCCTATGACTAGTTCGAAATTTGTAAGCTTTGTAAGTGGTTGATAAAGTGGTTAAAGATTAGATTTGGATGAAGCATCAATGTTTTACATTTTGATGATTGTGACATTGGTGCTGTACTAATCTTGCATTACTCCCTCTCTTTTGTGCAGTAAGACCATCAACTGGAACAGGATAGGAGTATAAACGCACATTGAATTACTCACAAAATGGCATTAGCGCCAAATATTTGACTCAATCGGACATGAAATCCATACCACAAGCAGAACATGAGTTATTTACATGTTAGCACATACAACAATTAAGTGATCACATTTGTACAAGTATGGGATTATAAAGTCAAAACTGTACTTGCATTTCTTGAAAACTGCAAGCACGTTGTTGCTGATGTGTTTTCCTATCAAAATCAGAATACCATCACATGTAAATCGCAGCGGCAAAAAGGACAGGTGTGAATCTGATCCAGCCAGGGACCGATGCAATCTCTATGGAAGAGATGAAGACATGGGGGAAATACCACAGAGCTTAGCCTATCAAAATCCTCCATACAAATAGAACTATCGTCTTCCTTTGTTCGCCGCGGTATCCTCTCAAAGTCACCAAGTTTTGCCAAACCGTGCAAATTAGAGCATTCAGGCACCAGCTTGACATCGATCCACAGAGACACAACTAGTCAGTGTACCCGTGTATTAACTACAGACAGGGAATATAAATAGATTTGACTACCGTGAATTTATAAAGATGATAGATATTAAAAACAAATCATATGATTTAAATTATTTTGTTGTTAGATATATATTTTATAAAATATATTAAATTTATTTTAATTTTTTACGATATTTATTTAATCCAAAAAAATAGTCGATATTTAATCGGATCTTTTAATTGTGAGAATGAAGAATTTGATAGACGATATTTACTCTTATTCTAGCATAAATTATCGTGATTGGTGGTATCTTTAAAAAAATGACTAAATCTAAAAATATCTGATTTTAAAAACTATTTAGATAACTTATTTATTTGATTAAAAAAAGACTTAATTTAAAAATATCTGACCTTAAAAAATTATTTACATAACTTATTTATTTTATAAAAAACTAAATCTATAAATATCTGATCAAAATATAACCTTAATCATTTTCGCTTAATATACAATAGATGTAATGATTCCACGGATAATCACCTACCCTTACATAGCACCCACAGTGGACAAGCAGTTCATTCATCAGAGGAACGACACAATCAGGAGTTACCTTCCGAAGATAGGGCCAATCGAGCCTCCGTATCCGGGAAGTCGCAGGGTGGAGGGAAAGGTTCTGCATCGACAAGACCTTCGAAGGGAACCTCCCCCACATGGGTCACTATTGGCTCTCCGTTCCTCTGGTCGTAGTGGTAGTATTGAATGAAGGGATGGAAAGCGAATTGGAGATTGAAGGACGTGGAAGGCATGGATGCGTTCTCAAGTACATCGGAGTGTGGGTCGATTTTGAAGTATGAAGTAGACGAACGTGCTATTATTTGAGAGAGAGTAAGAAATCAAGAGAGTGCGAGAGAGCAAGAGAGAGGGGAGATGATGATTTGTTTAAGAGAAGAAGAATTCAATGATTGATGAAGAAGAGAGGGAAACTATCGGCTCCTCTCCTCTCTGCGAACGGTTTCTCTCCCACTGCAAACGGCTCTCTCTCCGGCGTCGGCGGTCGAAGCCATTCCGGCGACCCATCCCATCGTCCCATCAACCACCCATCGTCACCCATCCCATCCTCTCGTACCCCATCGCCACCCATCCCATCCTCTCGTACCCCATCGCCACCCCTCCATCACTACCCATCCTCATCGTCCCTCTCTCGCCACAGCCCAACCACCCATCGCCACCCATCTCCATCAACAACCCAACCCATCACCACCACATCCTCCCATTGTCTTCCTCTCATCTTCCCCAATCCTTACTACCACCACCTTGACCATCATAATCATCACCACCAACAATCCCAATTGACCGGTATCACTGGTTATAACACCACCAACAATTCCCAATCTAATTAGCAGAACATGAACATGAACACTCAACATCGTTTTTTTTTTTTTTTGGTTTTTTGTTTTTTTTATTTACAGGGGTGATTACAAGACAAGTTGAGGATCATCGTCTTACGTCTTTGAGGTAAGTAGTCACCCTGGTAAGCATCGGTGACCATATTATTATTGTGGTCGTCGTCATTGTTATTGTTAGTGTTATTTAAATTCGCATCTAAGTGTATCAGTAGTGATAGTTTATACGTTCAATCGTTATTAGTGTGGCTGCATTACATGCATTAGTCAGTAGCGGGACATGTCATGTTACTGATGTTACGGTCATGAAAGATGATAGACTTCGATTTAATAACGGGCATATTGGCAAGTGATGGGTGAATCTTTAGAATTAATCGAGAATTTAAGAAAAAAAAAAGATAAAAAATATCATGTTTAAAAGAGACAACATGGGTGGGAAACAAAGCTAGAGTAATAAATGGATATATGTTCTGGTATTCAGGACAAACAAGGGACAAAAATGGGACAGGCATTATAGTGGAAGAGTCGCTTCAAGATCAAGTGGTTGAGGTTTACAGGATTAACGATAAAATCATGACGATCAAGTTGATTATAGGAATTGAATCTGGGAACGTAATTAACGCTTATGCACAACAAGTAGGAGCAATCGATGAAATAAAAAGAAAATTTTGGGAGGATCTAGATGAAACGATTAGGGAGATCCCATCATCGTAGAAAGTGATCATTGGGGGCGATTTTAATGGGCACATCGGCAGACAAGCAACGGGGTATGATATAGTACATGGCGGATCTGGTTACGATGAACGTAATGAAGATGTAATTTCTTTACTAGATTTTGTAGTGGCTTATGACATAGCAATTGCTAACTCTCTCTTCAAGAAACCACAAAATCATTTAGCGACTTTTGTGAGCCGGGCTACAAGGATATAGATTGACTACTTTATGTACAGATGGAGCGATAAAGTTAGATGCAGATATTGTAAAGTTATCCCTAATGATTGTCTGACGACCCAACATAAGTTATTGGTGATGGATTTATGGCTGAAGAATGGGAGGAGGACGAGGAGTACAAGATGTCGTTCACGAATTAAATAGCGAGATCTCAAAGGTAAAAAGGCATAAGAATTCAAAACAATGGTGCAAGTAGACGGTATTCTGACATTTGTCTTAGATGCGGATTTGAATAGCTTGTCGGTGTGTATAGCGGAGAGATTGAGGTGTATAGATAGGGAAGTATTGGGTATGACGATGAGTGGATTCAAATCAACTAGGGAAACATGATGGTGGAATACAAATATCAAAGAGAAAATAAAAGTAAAACAAGAAGCATATAATGTGTGGCAGGAGATCGTGAGTGATGAGGAGAGAGTCGACAATAGAGAAAGACACAGATCCGCAAGAAGGAAAGCTAAGGAGGTGGTAGGAAAAGCAAAGGTAAGAGCATATGATTGAGTATATGAGCGACTCGACATTAAAGAGGGAAAAAAATGATATCTTTAGGATAGCTCAAGCGAGAGAGAGAAGGACCAAAGATCTGAATCAGATTAGCGTATTAAGAATGAAAGAGGGCAGGTATTGGTGGAGGAGATAGCTATCAAGGACAGATGGAGGAGGTATTTTCATGAGCTCTTTAATGAGCATGACATTAAAGGAGTAGATGAGGAATCAAATATTGAACGAGAGGTACATGATGCTTCAATAGTAGAAAACATCGGTATAGAAAAAGTCAAGAAAGCGATACGACGAATAGGGAATGGCAGGGCAGTAGGGCTAGATGATATTCCTATAGAGGCTTGGAAGTGCCTTAGGTATGAAGAAATTATTTGGTTGACACATTTATTCAATATTATTCTCTGGACTGGTAGGATGCCATATGAATAAAGGACAAGTTTAATAGTCCCACTTTACCAGAGGAAAGGGGAAGTTCAGTGTTGTAGCAATTATAGGGGCATTAAGTTGCTAAGTCATTCAATGAAGCTCTAGGAGAGGGTATTGGAGGGAAGATTATGAGAAATTATTGATATTATGGAGAATCAGTTTGGATTCATGTCAGGAAGGTCCACTTTGGAGCGATACATTTTCTGAGGAGATTAATAGAGCATTATAGGACTTATCGGATGGATTTGCACATGGCTTTCATCGAGCTTGAGAATGTGTACGATAGAGTTCCACACAACATTTTATGGAGTTATTTGTGATGCAAAGTATCACCAACTTATATAAGGACAATTAGAGACACATCTGATGGAGTGTCGGCCAGCGTAAGGACTGGACAAGGGATTACAAAGAACTTTCCTATATGAGTAGGACTACACCAAGTATCTGCCATTAGTCCTTTTCTTTTTACAACAAGTATGTTATTTGCTGATGATATTGTCTTTATCAATGAGACAAGAAATGGTGTGAATGAAAAGTTAGAAAGATAGCGAGAGAAATTGGAGTGAAAAGGCTTTCGGTTTAGTTGAACAAAGATATATAGAGTACATGGAGTACGAATTTAGTATACCCCTTGGTGCATCAGATTCGACAATTAGCATTGGCTCAGAGGTGATCCCAATCACACAATCTTTCAGGTCTCTTGGATCTGTGATACAAGGGAATAAAGAGATGGATGATGAGATAGTCGATCGTATTAGTGCAGGTTGGAAAAAATGGAGAGAAGCCTCGAGCGTGTTATATGATAAGAGGATTTCCTTAAGATTGAATGGCAAATATTACCGTATGGTGGTAAGATCACGAAAGTATATTGAATGGATTTGATGAATCAATGAATTACTAACACTTGAGATGAAGTGTGTTGATAGTCTATAGGTACTTTCTCAGACGACGTGTATCAGACAGTAAGAATCAGAACAGTGAAAGCTCTGGATAGAACAGTTGTTTTGGGTCAGATAAGTCTTCAGCAAAAGCTCTGGACAGAATTGTTGATCTGTTAAGGATAAGTTTTTTGGATTCTGTGGTTATTGTGTCTGATTCAGTGGGTTTGTAAGTATTAGTTCAGCTGAAATCAGATCATTTGTCACATTGGTTTGAAAGGTCTACCGACTGTACGCATCAGATCAGATAAGTTAGTCTTCTGGGGTTATCTGTTAAGACATGCATCTGGTGAAGGAAGACTCTGTTGACTTCTTGTCAAGATGGGTTATTGGACTTCTTGAAAGAGAATTAGGGATTGATTGGAGAGCGATCCTTAAGCCTTGCCTATATAAGGCGTAAGACTACAGAGGAAACAAGACAAAAAAAAAAAAAAAAAAAAAAAATAAGAAAAAACACACACTTATAAATACACATATTCGAATCAAAGTGCTCAAAGTTCTCTTTCTCTCTCTCTCTTCTCATCAAGAAAACTCTCAGGAGTTCATCAAGAATCAGTTTTCTAAGGAACGTCATGGTGAAGACGTTGATTGGTGTAAATCTTCATTCTATGTGAGTTTGTTCCTTTAGGCAATCTGCTGAGATTGTTTGGTGGATCCTGCAAGGGTCGATTGTTGTTAGATTTGTTGAAATCTGATTGCATGTAAAGGTTGTTGAGTGATCCTGAAAACTCAATCTGTTGAACTGTGATCCGAGGTGATCTAGTGGATTCCCTTCTTGGTTGATATACTTGTAACAAGAGGAAGAGTGGATTCACATCAAATTAATTAGTTCACACTGATTTGAGTTTAAACCACTATAAATTATGTGTTTTTCATTTCTGCTTTCATCTTTGTTGATTCGTTCATAGTTAATTTGTTTGTCTGATCGAAATCAGGACTCTAATAATAAGAATCTTGATTATGGGACAGTTTGATCATTGATCTAATAGGGTAAATTGTACATTCCACAGTTCTCTGTTTGACAGTCGAATTGGATAAAGATTCTTGATCAAACATTATCGTTAGATCAGTAGTCTATTTAATTGTTAGATTGTTGATTAGTTGATAGAATGATCATCGTCTGTTGAAATCTTGATCGTAACTGTCTGATTAAGATCAGAGTTGTTTGTCGGATCAGATTTGCTCAGATTATCATTTTTTGCTACATAGATAAGTTTTAGTCAAAAAAAAAAAATAATATTTAGAATAGTTTATTCACCCCTCTCTCGTCTGTTATGATTGTCTTGTGTGATACTGTGTGTTTTCAATATGACTAACAATAACATGAGTTTGAGACCTCCAGTGTGCAACATTGAGAATTTTGACAATTGGAAGGTTAGAATGAAGAGTTTTTTGGACGCTATAGATGAGGCACTCTATGAGACGATTCTCAATGATCCTTATCTTCTAAAGAAGGCTGAATCTGCGACTTCCACAGTCCTAACGGATGTGCCCAAATCTGAGCGGGCAGAGGATAATAAGAAGAAAGTCACAATAGACAAGAAGGCCATGAACATACTATTTTAGGCTCTTGATGAAGATCTTTTCGAGCATGTGGTCCACTGTACTTCTACTAAAGAAGTCTGAGATGTCTTGGTAGTCAAGAATGAAGGGACGAATGATGTTCGTTAGAATAGACTGTCTATATTGATGTAACGATATGAACTCTTTAAACACAATTCTGGTGAGATGCTTACTAACATCTTTGAGAGGTTTAACATACGTTTAAACTCTCTCACGATGTATGGGAAGGTGTATAATAAGGAGGATTCCAATCTAAAGTTTATTCGAGGGCTGTCGGATAGCTGTCTATGATGACTCTAAAGGGGGATTCCAATCTAAGGAGGATTCCAATCTAAGGAGACAAAGGATCTGTCAATGATGACTCTACAAGATCTGTATGGTAATCTGTTGACATACCAAATGGAGATAGATCTGAAACGATCTCACACTACCTCGAATGCTGTAATAGCACTGAAGGCTTTTCAAAGTCAACCTGCGACAAGAAATGATGATGAGTCTGATGAATCTGACAAGAAGGATGAAATGGTATCTTTCTTTACAAAGCGTCTGGGGAGGTTCATTAGAAAAGGAATCAGGACGTACAAGAATCATGCGACCAGGAAGAAGGATTCCAAGGATGCTTGCTTCAATTATGGCAAAACTGGTCATTTGATGGTAGACATGACATGGAGTGATAGTGAATCATCAAATTCACAATCAAGTGATGTATAAGTCTGTCTGATGGCTAAGAAGGAATTCAACATAAGCGAGGTATATGACTTCTCTGATCCTTCTGTTACTATGTCTGACTTGAGCTAGTTGGTCAAAGATCTATCAAAGAGCTCCTTAATTGCTCTAAAATGTATAATAGACTCTGTGCTGAACATGAGATACTTCTCTCAGAGAGAGATGATTTTACTAAGTCTGGTTATGAAACTCAGAGTACCTTTACTCTGCTAAAGGCAGAGGTAGACAAGTTGAAAGGCACTGTGGAAACCCAAAAGTGCCAAATTAAGTAAACTGATAGAAGAACGAGATAACTTGTCTGCCACTATTAAAAAGTGGAACTCGTCCAAATGCTTTGATTAGATTACTTCCGATGGGACCTTTAAATTTTTATACTGGTTTAGACAATGGTTGTTAATTGATCAACAAAAGCTTAGTCCAGTCTTCCCTTGATAATCAGTATGGTCAAGCCAAGGGGTAAGTTCACTATCTTCTTGTTTATGGCTTATAAGATAACCCCTTACAAGTATAGAACTTGCTAAGGCTAAAACCTAGATCGTTCCTCAGATCTTTCTTCATAACTCTTAAGAATGATTGCTAAACACTTGAGAGAATTTTCTTGCTTGCAAATGAAATCCCCAATCGTTGTCACTCTTCTATGAGCTTGATCAATCCCCTTTTATAGGCTCAGGGAATTAGAACCCGTGACTATACTGTTCTGACGTTGATAGCTATCTGTTTGTCCCTTGTGTAAATCCTCAGTGATGTTAACAGGCCTCCTCACAACAAGTATCAACTTCGTATAGATTTTCGTACCTCAAATCTTTGATATGTCCGTTGCTCAGATCATTGTCCATTCACCAATCTGCTCTGCTGCAGTTCCAGCCCGTTGCGCTTTCACCTCTGCTGCAAGCCAACTATGTTATACCCATTCTACTGCATTGTGATGTGATTTTAACCCTGAGACTTCGATCCTACACCTTGAAGCATTTGCGATTTTTTGCTGTCCATGTTTGTCTCGCTTGTTTATCTAGAACCTTTTGTAGTAGTCTCCATCCAAGTGGTCCACATTGTTCTTTCAACAGTGGTCTGCTGCTCTACTTCATGCTTCCCTGGACTCCAACTTACTATCGTAGTTCTCAACTTGAATAACTAACTATAAGCATGTCCTACTCTAAAGTTTTGTTTATCAATTTTTATACACTGGAGGGATTGCACATTGTTAACACATTCCATTTAAGTAATTTTAGTGTTAATACTTCATTTTCAGGATTTGCTTTTAATAATATGGTATGACTGGGTTCACTCTTAATTAATGATTTAGTATTTGCTATAGATAAAACTTTGAAAGTTAACCTATAAGTAACTAGAAATTCTCTTCTATTTGCTTGTGCATAGGTATTCTTAGTATGAATATCTAAAACCAAAGGATTAAGAATTGTAAAATCATATAAATCCATCATAAAGTTGGGATAACAATTAAGAAACATTGGATTGTTATAAGTATTAAATTATACCAAAGTAATTTGAGATTCATTGTATTTATACATGGTAGCATCTCTCAAAGCTATTAAAATAGGTCGATTTAATCCGCGACGAGTTAATTGTTTTATGCTAACTTGCAGGCACCTATAAAGCAAATAATTATATCCGATATTTTTATATGATTTTACCATATCAGAATTGAGTACATGGATACGATAAAAATCATTTTCAATTGGTATACTTTTTCATGAGTTTTAATATAATATAATTATTTAAAATTGAATGTGCATATTTTGTAAATTTCTTCAAAAGGAACTGCAGACATTTTTCACATATGTAAAAAACGATCTAAATTAGGAATAGGAATTTCACTAAGATTAATTGAATGTTCTTATGACTCAGGATTGATATTTTGTTGATAAGAGGACCTCAAAGTTTTACCTTTAAAAAAGAATTTGATGACTATACTCATCTTATTAATGTTATCTAAACTTATATATGCTTCAATTCACACTTATAACAGGGCTACCTTCCATGGGACCACCTACCGGGACTATCTTCTATGGTTGACCAACGGTTAACGAGGCTGACCATCATTGTTAAACAAGGCTAAACCAACTCTTAGTGTAAACTGATGATGTGGGCATAAACACACATCGTTTCTTTATTCTAAATGTTTGTTTTATTTCTTTTGTATTGTCTATTTTATATTTTTAGCGTCTTTCTATCTTGGAATGTTGGTATTGCTTTTTTTTATGTTTTTGGCATATTGACGCGAAGTTTGGAGCAAAAATAAACAAGGATGAAGAAAATGGCAAGTCATGAACTCGAAAAGCTGGATTTCATAATTCATCGTCGTTTCGCATGCTTCAAGAGTTTATACAACAACGTTTCACATCGTTTAACTAGATTAGCATGTTTAAATGTGTTGTATAAGTTTCTAAAATTTTTGAACGTCGTTTAGTATTTTTTATATTAGTTTTAAGGTAAATAGTGGACCATTCGCGGCACTATGACCAGTGTCGCGGGCAAGCCACTAGTCGCGGGCGCGACGTAATATTTTAGCCAAATCCACATTTTTAAGCCATTGCGGGCGTGACTATTATGGTGGCGGCCACGACGTTGTCCCAGATGCAAAACATTAATTTTCAACCGTTGGATCGATCTGGTCTCGACCTACGTCTATAAATACATGTCCTAGGATTCTTCTAAACAAGAATACAGATATGAAAAAGCTCAGGAACGGCAGGAGACGATCAAGGGAGGAGGCGAGATGCAAAGAGGAGGAGACTTGGAGGGTATTTCAAGGAGTTTTGATCCACAAACGCATAGGATACCTTTGGACTTTAGTTTGGAACGCATTGAGCACTGTAAAACCGTTGTTCTCAGTTATTCAATCTCTGCAGAATGTTTTTTTACATTGTCATGTTTTATTCCATGCTTAGTTTGATGCTTATGTGTGAGTAGTTCATTAGTAGGGATGTGTTGATGATTTTTTATGACCTTAGATCATGAGATGTTGAATATATGACGGAAACAAGAGGTGTTTAATGATGAAAACGATGCATAAAACCTATTAGAATTACTCTATAACATGTGTTTATTAGATTGATCACCTAATATACATAGGTTAAAGCTATAAATCACGCTAAGTGGCTTTGATTAGTAGCTAATTGATATAATATGATTTAAGGTAATTGTCATATACAATCAATGGTTTCATATGCATGTAACATGATTAGTTTAAGCTAATTGCTATGATTGTTATGAA